>JAVTVY010015896.1:0-68335 GCA_036873755.1 Hanleya hanleyi
CCGCCATCTTAAACCCACCACCCACCACCACAACAGCCGCCATCTTAAACCCACCACCCACCACCACCACAGCCGCCATCTTAAACCCACCACCCACCACCACCACAGCCGCCATCTTAAACCCACCACCCACCACCACCACATGCCGCCATCTTAAACCCACCACCCACCACCACCACAGCCGCCATCTTAAACCCACCACCCACCACCACCACAGCCGCCATCTTAAACCCACCACCCACCACCACCACAACCGCCATCTTAAACCCACCACCCACCACCACCACATCCGCCATCTTAAACCCACCACCCACCACCACCACAGCCGCCATCTTAAACCCACCACCCACCACCACCACAGCCGCCATCTTAAACCCACCACCCACCACCACCATCACCCCATGTGACACAACACCTATAGATTATGTTTATTACTAGGACGTCAGCGAAATACTAGTACCCATCCTCCGTATGGCAGAACTGTACAACCCAGAACAAGTCTAGACATGCCTTGATCACGTGATCGTCATTGGGAAACCCCCACTGGGGAATCCCCTCCCGTGACCTCCAAGTTCCTCCTCAATCCTCCCCCGGGGGAACAAAAAAGTAGGTCAAGTAGACTCGTAATGCTCTTATACTACTACTGTCGACGTTCAACTGTCAACATGGATTATCATTATCTGAGAGCGAAGACATGTACACCAGGCGAAACTACGATATGATGCAGCACTAGAAGAATATACATGGATATGAAGCTACTTGGATACTGGAAGTCGGTGCTGAGATTTGACCCTCTGATACTGAAAGTCAACCGACTGATACTGATGTAGAGACTGCTCAAACTATATCCACTGATACAGAGAGCTTGACCGTTGAAGGTAAATCTATGTTCCAGGCAATCAGCTCGTATTTTCGATGGGGCTATTTATATTCACGCTGAAGCGATCGCGGACGCCGGACAGGATAATTTATAACAGGCGTACATCCAAACGCGCCCCGGCATCAGAAAAAAACAGACATGGCTATCTATGAACAGTATAGTCTGCTGCCTCTTAGGCGACCCCACGCATACGTCCATCGCGAATTACAAGAGTCTGGTCCGTCATTCATTATTCAGCCGTCATGTATTAAAGTATATTTGCGTCCATAATCAAAAGGCCTATTTCATGTTTCGTATAACAGCATTACCACCAAATTCAAAAAGACGATCATAGTATACATAACCATTGGCTTGTTTCCTGCAAGAGAAAAGCGGCCAGCGGTTTTCAATGATGCCGGAAATACATCATGATCTTCCAAAAATATCAAATCCGTATCGCTGATCAGTATTCTTAATCCATATGATATTCGCTGTATAGTCGTCATCTTGAGAATGATGTAAACATTTGATTGTGACTGTTCATATAGGCACCATGAGGATCTTGAAGTACATGGGTTCATACGTCCCCTAGCCCCGGGTTAAGCGGAATTGGACAAAAGTTACGAAACGTAACGCCATAGATCTTGCACGCTACGCTCGTATTTTGCTATCAGCATGCGTTACGTTTCGCCAAATTTGAGAAACTTTGAGTAGAGGCACTCGATGCTATAGCCCTGTTTTATAAGTTTCTGCGATAATGTTTTGTGACGTTGATTAAAATCGTCAAATTTAACACATGATCTATTAATTGTTGCTAGGTGGGATATGTATACGCCATATGCATGTCCCACTGGAATATTACTCACCAGAAATGGATAGTTTACGATGTCGAAAATGTAATCATCTCTTTTGTTATGAAATCGACGAGAGAGAAGGCCCGCTTCATTTTATAGAGATATAAATCTAAAGCTGATGTGCCGTTAGGGCTATCTGTAGTTTCTTTCGAATCCAGTGAAGGTTGATATATATCCTTCGCTCCGTCATTTGCATAGCGATTATCCACAGCTTGTGGGAATGAGAAGGAACGGGCTTTGAAATTTATCGATTTTTGAAAGCGCGTGCATATAATCATATTCATAAGAGAACATATATAGGTCAGCCAACTGGGGTGTACAATTAGTACCCAATGGAATACCTATATGCTGCTGATGACGCCCCTGCGTCACCTTCCCGGAGGCCTTAAAACATGCGATCAAAACAAATAGCTGTTCCAGAACATGTTGCCATTACAGTATCCTCAACAGCCCGAAGGTAAAAATGAAAATTCGGCCTATTGGGCAATGTTCGAATTTATCGGACTATGGAACGGGCTAGACCGACGATTGGCTGATATTCAGATAAAGTGCTGGAGGTTGAATATCAGTGAGTGAGTAAAAAATATTGTCTATAAATTTCACGCAAATCCGCCGCGTAATTAACGTGCACTGGCAATATACACGACCAGTTGAATTTCAGAATTGTCTTGAACGCGGAACTAATAAAACCGGGCACTCTCGGTCGGCCTTGTTCAACTGAAAATGGTACTGGATAAGACAATTTCTTCCTACCGTTTAAGTGGTCCCTGACCTCTTGTGATGAAACATAATGTCCGGGATATTGATCCGATGTAAGTAAAATAGATATCTTTCAATGAAATCACGTCATGTAACATTGCGAGGGATAGGGAAACTAATTACTTCCTTCTATCTCGAAGCCGCTTAGGACAAACGACCAAGAGCCACACTGGCCGAAGATTGACACAACACAAAAGACGATTGGCTTCTGATTGAACAAGAGCATCCGGGAATACGGTTAACGGCTAAGTTGATATGGCCGACGACAGATGTAACACAACTGTAACTCTACCAGGTAATCAGGCTGAACATGGCCCACATCTCTCCAAATGCGCTCCTGCGCACCTTCGACACTGCCTTTTCTCTACTACTCTACACTCAGACGCCCTTTTACTATTACTCCACGACTGCGCATGCGCAGGTTGACGGTACTTCCAATAAAAAAAACACGCCAGTGAGACTCTACCCAATGTATGCTTCAACATAACACAGCTCATTTGCACCAAGATGGTCCACCTAGACCCCAAACGCCCACCCGTGGCCTGCCTGCCCAATGTGCAGGCGCGTCATAATAAACGTTCAAGGGAAAGTCGACTGACGATTCTGGACCCCTCCCATCTTCAACCTAGTCGAACAACACTGTCAGAAGGATTGGGTAAAGATAGTGCCACGGCACTGTAGCTCATCTGGATATAACTGGAGAAAGTAGCTGTAAGAAATTTTTACTGAAGAACTGCAATAGATGAGTTTCTAACTTGTCTTGTCCTCCCTGAACACTAAATGATCCATGCAGTAATTTCCTGAGTTTTCATTATAACAAAGTTTCATGGGAAATTCAACTGGACCACAAGGGGAACCTGTGTACCCAATTTGACAAAGATTCATGCAGTAATTTCCTGAGAATTCATGATAACAAAATTTTATGGGAAAATTCAAGATGGCCGCCTGGTGGCCATATTGGATTTTCAAATCGGACCAGAAAAGGTATCGTGCACAACTAGACCCCAAGGGGAGTCTGTGTACCAAATGTGAGAAAGATCCATGCAGTAGTTCCTGAGAAATCGCGATAATGTGCCATGGGGAAATCCAAGATGGCCACCTAGTGGCCATATTGGATTTTCAAATCGAACCGAAAAAGGTATCTTGTACAACTAGACCCCAAGGGAAACCTGTGTACCAAATTTGAGAATGATCCATGCAGTATTTCCTGAGAAATCACGATAACAATGTTTCATGGGGAAATCCAAGATGGCCGCCTGGTGGCCATATTGGATTTTCGAATCGAAGCAGAAAAGGTATCTTGCACAACTAGACCCCAAGGAGAACCTGTGTACCAAATTTGAGAAAGATCCATGAAGTAGTTACCGAAAAATAATGACAAGATTTCACGGGCAAATTCAAGATGGCAGCCATGGCGGCCATATTTAAAATCATATCGACACCGCATGAACAAATTCTGGTGTACTCATTGGGGGGAACATGCATGCCAAGTTTCGGCTTAATCGGCCAAGCGGTTTTAGAGAAGAAGATGTTTACGGACGACGCACGACGCACGACGGACGACGGACAGTCAGGCCATGACATTAGCCCATCGGGCCTTCGGCCCAGATGAGCTAAAAAAGTGACATACCCAAAATTGGTGGGTCAAAATGACCAAAAATGTTTTGCTCAAAATGTACTTTGACCGTGGTATATCTTTTCATGCACTCATACATGTGCAGATGGCGCCTCGATCGCTATTATTCGGGTTATTTGGATATAACAGACGTCATGCTAACGTATGGGGCTTTCCCAATGTGCAGAAACGATGGGTGGACGTCGAGTCCGTCAGTAGTAATAAAAGGAGATTACAGGTCTTATTCATGGGGAGATAACTCTTACACGCAGTCACGCGGAGGTGATTTCCTTGTTATCTCACATGATTTGATCATTTCTGCCCGAAATAGGTGCCTAGATACGCTTCAGTCACTTCAATGTTGAAATCTACGAGATTGTCCGAGAATCTCAATACGCGGGTGTCAAAGGTCACGCCCCTTGATTAATAGGTCCCCAGATCTCCTTCGGTTACTTCAATGCTAATTGACATCTCCGGGAATACATGAGTGGAGTAGGGATATTGGGTAAGCGGTGGTCATTTTTTCATGTGGATATTATTATTGGGTGTGGGTACTTGTTTTCTCTGTCTCGCGCTGTAGAACACGATAGAAGGGATCTTGCGGCCATTGGGTAACTTCGTGCGCATGCGCAGTGCAAAGTCCGGCCTGAGATGGACATTTTGGGGTAGAGGTGGTCTATCCGTGGTCCAAATGGTCCGTGTGGGTTGTCACAGTGAAGATGTCGTAGAGTCCGACTGGGCCGGTGTGTCGTGGAAATACCGCCCATCTGCGCATGCGCAGTGGAAAAAAGACATTTGAATGGACGTTTTGGGGTAGGGGTGGACCAATATTGGTCCGAATGGGTCGTGTGAGGTGTCATATTGATGCACTCGTTGGGAAACGACCGACTGCAGTGAAGCATATTGAAAGTGTTATCCATCTGCGCATGCCCACTGGGAAATGAGCATTTTAATTAACGTTTTGGGGTAGAGATAGTCCACTATTGGTCGGAATGGGTGGTTGATACTTCATGTAGGAACTATTGTCTGGGTCTTTGTGTCGTTGAAAAGGCACATGTCTAGACACATTGTTGTCCCCAGACTTGGCTATTGTATGCATTGTCTCGTGATTCTTACATAAAGTATGAACCGAATGGGTCGTTTGGAGCGACATAGTGAAGGACTCGTGGGGGAGCGTCCGATTGGACTGGTGTGTAGTGGAAATGATGTCAATCCGCGCATGCGCTCTTGAGAAAGGGCACTGGAGTAGACGTTTTGGGATCGAGATGCACTATCCTTTCTCCTAATGGGCCGCTATTGTGACGTGCAGGTAGACTTATGTAATTTTTTGCTAATGTTGTTGTATGAGTTGGGTCTTTGGATTATGGACTCCGAAATTCTTTAATGGACGACGGTTGAATATTGAATGACAGACTAGACGCTTGTATTTCAGATAAATGCACTTATTTAATCCATCGGAAAAAGCATATAGATGTATATCCATCTCCAGATATGAAGGTCACAGACCACCATTGATATTTTTGGACCTAAGACTGCAGTCCGGACTTGACTTTCGGCGAGATTTGATTGGTCAGTATACCTGACTGGGCGAGAAATGGTTTGTGATATATTTAAAAACGTTTCTATAATATTTAACACTAAAACATATCCAAATAACCTTTCAAAATTTTAAAAGGGAAAAACTCGGGGGCCAGTTTGATTGCTCACATCCCATATTCGCTGTAATCCTGTCGGGCGGAATGATCTAATTTCTAGCAGCCGTAGCTCGAAAAAGTGGTGGCGAATGTATGTTGAATCTTTTATATGTTTCAGCGGAAAAGTCAGGCCACCTGGCGTGATGGGTGATTTGTGGCGGGGAATATTAGGGAATATAGTTTTGTCCAGATGTGCGAAGCCAATTTACTGCATATCAAGTAAGGCTGTTTTTTAGGGGTTTGCGACCTGAAGATATGTATTGAAGATCACAGCCAGAACAAAGGTGATAAGTATCACCCCGAGAAGGTGATGAGTTAGAGCCATTGCCACATTTCACATTTGAAAATGATGGCCAGTGCCTCTGAAAAGTGATGAGCAATTATAGTAAATTCATGTCATCAACTTTTAAGGGTGATGAGGCAAAACCATCACTCTTAAAAGGTGATGGCTCTCAATATTCAAAAGTGATGGCTCTAACACATCACCTTTTAAGGTGATGACCAGGTCTGATCACCATTAAAGCGTGATGAGACATCACTTATTTTCTGGCTATGATGAATGAAGCCTATTAATCATTATTGTCGTCCTCATGGATGTAGCGAATTCCGGGATTCAATTCTTTGGCGGGGTACACGGGACACAGCATCTTCACAAGTCCAGGTAAATCCTAAATCCTCGCAGAGGATTTACCTGGACATTTTTGGTCATTCGAATGTGCTCGTAAGTCGATGCCTCTATAGCACAATCTCGTACGTTTCCTCCCCGAACTTGTTTTGACTTAGCATGTCGGTATCGCAAGCCTGTACTTTTTGCTTTGACTTTCGATGTCGATTTCAGCTTGACATCAAATCAGTTTGGCCCGCGATGAAATTCAAACGTTTCACATCTCCCTCGCAGCGGATTGGCCTAGTCAACTACAGAAAAAAGAAAAAAAAATCCTTAAAAAAATTAGGAATATTCCCCGACCATTACACCAGCGGAATATTCCTCAAAATAACTAAGGAATATTCCTTACCATGTTAAAGAATTTCCTTAACATGCTACGGAACATTCCTTATTGAATTTTAAGGAGTATTCCGCTGGTGTAATAGTCGGAAAATATTCCTTAAATTTTATGGATTTAGAAGAAGCCGCTTGATCTATTTATATCCAGAACCCGTACGGGTAACTAACCAAGCCAGTATATCGATCCAAACAGATCAATCGATACACTGGCTCGCGAGGATGGTGATACAGATGCGTGTCTCTTGAATTCCACAGAAAAACGGACATTGCTGAAAACAGACATTTCCGCAGAAAATTCACTCCATATATTTTGGATGGCAATATATTAGCATGCGGGTTTTTTTCTGTTCGCTTTCTTTAATCCGTGGGAACACATCAATTACACAAAAGATGTGTTCTTTATACGAAATATTTTTCCAACAATTATAAACCTGACCAACTCGGGAAATTCTAGATTTAGCAAGGTAGAAATTTGCATTTTACTGAAAAGCATACCATTTAATAGCATCTATAGGGAAGATATCCGTTTGACAGGAACAATTTACATTGGACAAAAGAACAGTTTTTTTTTGTTTTTTTTTAGAAAATGTGCTCTTTGTGAAAATAATTATCGGAAAAAATTTAAATGTGCATTCGTGATTTTGTCACGGACTAGTTTTAACCCGTAAAATGACCCAATCAACACATTTCTTATCCGAAGACAAAATTCATCATCCTTGGGTATACTGTGTGTTAGTAGGAGATAGAAAACAAACCATACAAAATAGACAAGTATTCTAGGGCCTACTGAAAAAAAGCGTCGATTTCCATGTGACTCCGTCACGGACATGTCACAAAAGATTAAATAACAATAAAATAAAAAATAAAATCAGCAAAACTTCATGGAGATTTATAATTTTTTTTAAATTTAGCAGCAAAAACTCAATTGTAAGCTACGGAACGTCTACTTGACATAACATTTTTTTCTCTAACAGGTTCTTTAAGTTCAAAAATACGTACCCTCCAAATCGTGATTTCGTAGCCGTGAAAATATTATCTGTTAAAACTCATAAAATACATCAATATAATTGTAGGGTATTATTTCTTTTATGACGCGAGTACGCACGTATCTCTGATATTTACTCAAAATTAAGGATTCGGGCTGTACAGCAGCAATGTAAGAACACAAGTCCGGTGGCACATGCAGTCAAATAAAAACACAACATCTCTTTTGCCGAAAACACTGTCGTATATCTCCTAGAGGAGTTAGAGGAGGAGTCGGACACGCCACGGATTATACTAGGGAGATATTTTCGAAAAGCACGTTGCGTTTATGGATAAACTTTAGGCGTGTATCTATAGCATCTGGCGTTTATTCATTGACACAAGGATGTCCGCTGGTGTTGAATCAAAGTAATTAACTTTTCCAATACTGTATTTTTTTCACACTCACTGTTGTATAATATGAGAAAAAATATGGGTTGGTGTGCATTGTTTCGCTCTGGACAACGTGAAATGTAAAGAACCATGGTAAATTTCATTACACATAATACAAAGCAAATCGCCCCAATCGTGAATATATTCATGAAAAAATAATATAAATAATAACTAACTTTTCTTTGTAATTTCACTAATTGACGAAAACTGAAATCTCTTTCAAAATTTATTGATTTCGCTGCATGTTGCTGCGTAAAATTTTCGTCTAATAGAGTTCGAAAGTAAACCTTTGTTTTTTGTATGCAAGGGAGATAACCTAGGGCACATCCACTATATATGAATGAGTTGTCTCCCCTGGAAATAATCGAATACGAGAAAACATCATATGGTGTTTTACCCAATCATAGTTACAAATGCGTCAAATAATATAGTTTTATTAACAAAGACATTCATCATGTTTATTAATTAAAGTTTCAAAATAAACAAACAAATCTGTGGGATTTCAAGACTAAACTCCATTTATATACAATTACAATCTGTCAAATCCATCTTCACATATATCCAGTCAAATGCTACGAATGCACGACTTAACAATTACATGTATCTCGTGAGCACGACTCAATAAAAATAATAAATTGCGCGTCCCTTTACGGCTCCATAGAAGACAGTTGAATTTATTGTTAAATACTACTATTCACAGTTCATAGCTGTAGCGATACAGACGACCAGTGTGGGTTTGTATCTTTTGTAAAATTACAGTATAAATTGGAGATATTGTCAAAAGCGATGCATTTCATCTTTATCCGGGTGAAAACTTTGACAGAAAAATTGAGCAATGCAAGTTTCAGATTACAACAGACATGATCACATGATCAGTCAGAAAACCCGTACCGGATATACTTTCTGGAACAAATGACATTGTTCTGACAAAGCCGCACCCCAATCTTGGTAAACCAGGATGGTAAATTAGGGGAAATCCATGATATTATATCTAAGTTTACTGAGATTGAGCCGCACCATGACAGTGGGCGGATCTGCTATAACAAAGACCAGCCGACTTTGTATTTGGAGTTCCGAATCACAATCGTGACCTTTATGATCGCTCTGAATATGCTCATATTGGAGCTCTGGTCGTTTTAAATGCAGGTGTCGGTATCCGTGTTTGTTTGTGATTTAAGAGACGCCCCCATGTCATTTCCTCGCGGATATCAAAACGGTCTGTCCTCCAGATTTTTGTTATTCCTCCGCATGAAGTCTGATTGTGTGCACGCTTACATGTAGTGGTGGTACTGAGTATATACAGACCTGCATACGGAGGATGCCAGGAACACTATTTTTCCACAGGTATAGGGAGACTGAGAATGTCCAGAGATTTCCGCCAGGACTCTAGTTCAGTGGGGCGTATCCGGAAAGTCAATTGTTATTGCACTACTGCAGGAAAGGCGGATATCTGTATGATCAATATTGATCGAATTTTAAATAAATCACACGAAACAACTTATGTACACATTCATATATCACAACTTATGAGGTGTCCGGGTATTGCCTCACCAATCTTCTTTGGAACGGGCAATAAAAACCATAACACCGGAGACAAAGGCAAGTACACCCCCGGCGACAGAGAATCCCAGTGACCACGACACTTTCGTTAGAGGAGGGAGAACATACCCCTGTCCCATTACTGCCACGCCCACTAATATACAAGCCGCTGGAAAGAAACAAATAAAAAGGAATTATATTCATGTATGCATAACATACATTAAAACAAAGCAGGGCATTGACTGACATTTTTTCTTTCTTTTCTTTTGCTCTATATGCCAAAATTTTTCGCTAAGCCATATCTATCCCTGTGGCATAAATAAAACTGTTTCCCGTTATTACGCTATAATAAAATCTCAGCGGGTTGGTGTAGGCTGATATCTCTGGCTACGTAACAACAAGGATGTCTAATAGGCAATCTGATTAAAATCATATCTATAAAGAACTCTCATGTCAATTCAGCGACATTTAAAATGGGGAGAATTTTATTTTCCAAATCAGACTTTAATCAGATTTATAACTCTATCGATACCTGTCCAGTGATGGGAGGATTTGCCCCCACCGCCACCATTGTAAACATTCCGAAAATGGAAAACAAAATCCAAGGTGGCCGTCATCACTGGGTGAAATGTACTGGTTTCCAAAAATGCGGATTCTTGGCGGAAACCAGTTGGAAACTGTAACACCCCATTTCCAGCCTGTTTCCGCGATGCGGATACCAGTGGAAACAGGTGTTTTTGTTTCCGCCAAGAATCCGGTGCACGGAAACTGGACAGAAACCTGTTGTTAAATTTCCGCCCAGATTACGCTTCAGCGGAAACGGGTGGGAAACTGATGTTAGTTTCCGCTCTGTTTCCAATGCATCGGAAATGGACTGAAAACTGGTACTGAAGTTTCCGATCTGTTTCCGCTCGAGCAGAAACAGCTCGGAAACCAACGCGAGTTTCCCCCATGTTCCAATCCAGCGGAAATAGACTGGAAACTGCTATTCAAGTTTCCAGCCGGTTTCCGCTTGAGCAGAAACAGATCGGAAACTGACCTAGGTTTCCGCCAAGATTCCGGTACATGGAAAATGGACAAAAACCTGTTGTTAAATTTCCGCTCAGGTTCCGCTCCAGCGGAAACTGGTCAGAAACTGATGTCAGTTTCCGCTCTGTTTCCAATGCAGCGGAAATGGACTGGAAACTGGTATTGAAGTTTCCGACCTGCTTGTGAAATGGCACGGATACCAACGCGAGTTTCCGCTCGGTTTCAAATCCAGCGGAAATGGACCGGAAACTGCTATTAAGTTTCTAGCCTGTTTCCGGTTGCGCAGAAACAGGTCGGAAACTGACATAGGTTTCCGCTAAGATTCCGGTGCACGGAGACTAGACGGAAAGCTGTCCTTAAATTTCCGCCCAGATTACGCTTCAGCGGAAACGGGTGGGAAACTGATGTTAGTTTCCGCTCTGTTTCCAATGCATCGGAAATGGACTGAAAACTGGTACTGAAGTTTCCGACCTGTTTCCGCTCGAGCAGAAACGGCTCGGAAACCAACGCGAGTTTCCCCCATGTTTCCAATCCAGCGGAAATAGACTGGAAACTGCTATTCAAGTTTCCAGCGCCGGTTTCCGCTTGAGCAGAAACAGATCGGAAACTGGCCTAGGTTTCCGCCAAGATTCCGGTACATGGAAACTGGACAAAAACCTGTTGTTAAATTTCCGCTCAGATTCCGCTCCAGCGGAAACTGGTCAGAAACTGATGTCAGTTTCCGCTCTGTTTCCAATGCAGCGGAAATGGACTGGAAACTGGTATTGAAGTTTCCGACCTGCTTGTGAAACGGTTCGGATACCAACGCGAGTTTCCGCTCTTTTTCAAATCCAGCGGAAATGGACCGGAAACACCTCACACGACGCATTCGCACCGCGGATGGTCCATCTCTACACCAAGTAACATCCTTCACTGCTAAAAAATGCCCACTTTCGCTACTACTCGTACTGATGACGTCACCAATGACGTCACAGATGCTGTGGATATCCCTCAAATCGGGGTCTATACCCCGACAGCTACAACATGACACCTCCCATGACGCATTCGGACCAAGGATGGTCCATCTCTACATCAAATACCATCCTTCACTGCCCCAAAATGCTCACTTTCGCTACTACTCCTACTGATGACGTCACCAATGACGTCACAGATGCTGTGGACAGCCCTCAAATCGAGGTCTGCACGCCGAGAACTACAAGATGACACCCCACACGACGCAATCGGACTGAGGATGAAGCATCTCTACCCCAAATACCTTTCTTCACTGCCCCAAAATGCACACTTTCGCTACTACTCGTACTGATGACGTCACCAATGACGTCACAGATGCTGTGAACAGCCCCCAAATCGGGGTCTACACCCCGAGAGCTACAAAATGACACCACCCAGGACGCATTCGGACCAAGGATGGTCCATCTCTACCCCATATACCTTCTTGTACTGCCCTAAAATGCCCACTTTACTTACTACTCGTACTGATGACGTCACCGATGACGTCACAGGTGACGTGGGCAGCCCTCAAATCGGGGTCTACACCCCGAGAGCTACAAGATGACACCTTCCAGGACGCATTCGAACCGTGAATAGCCCATCTCGACCCCAAATACCTTCATGTACTGCCCCAAAATGGCCACTTTACTTATTACAACCAACTGCGCATGCGCAGATTAACGCGACTTGC
The DNA here is from genome assembly GCA_036873755.1 of Hanleya hanleyi. Classification (NCBI taxonomy): domain Eukaryota; kingdom Metazoa; phylum Mollusca; class Polyplacophora; order Lepidopleurida; family Hanleyidae; genus Hanleya; species Hanleya hanleyi. The sequence continues at coordinate 12,453 of JAVTVY010015896.1, forward strand.
ACTTAAAAACACACCATTCTGACTCTAACCCACACAAGCTTCACTTTGACACCTTCCACGACCCATTCGGACCCATAGCGGTCCATCTCTACCCCAAACACACCCACATACCCCCTCAAAATGCCTGCTTTCTATACTACGGCCAGACTGCGCATGCGCAACCTATTGCACACGGACGAACCATTAGTCCAGTCGGATGCTCCTCCACGAGAGCTTCAAAATAAGACCTCATACGACACCATAGGACCATTAGGGACTCACCTAGACCCCAAAACGTCCACCCCGTATGGGTCTATACTCCCATAGCCATGCAGTATAGGCCTATGGGCCTACCCAGGACTCGGTGACTTTTTCCAAAAATTTCACCGTTTCGCTTCGGGACCCTTCCCATCATGTTCTAAATGACGAAACTAAGAAAACAAATCCAAACAACCATACCGCAAATGTCTAGAAGTAGGTTTCCCAGTGGGACAAACATTGATCCTATACCCCCAGTATGGGACTATATGGGTCTCTCTGAACTTTTTCCAAAAATGTCAACGATTCGCTCCGGGACACTTCCTATCATGTTCGTCTTGACGAGACTAAGAAAACGAGACCCCACAACCTATACCGCAAATGTCGAGAAGTAGGTTTCCCAGGATGGTACTATACCCCCCATACCCCATATAGGCATTTTCACGTAATTTAGGATAAAGTCCGTGTTCCGTATTTTTTTCAGGCAAAATTTTACATACACCCACCCTGGAACTAGGGGGAGATAACTCTATTGATAGGCAGGCCCCGTTAAGCCCGGCGACCTATATACCCCCCATACCCATATATAGGCATTTTCCAGGATTTTTCGATAAAGTCCGTGTTCCGGTTTTTTTTCAGGAAAAATTTTACATGCACCCACCCATGACTGGATGCCCCTTCACATAGGCTTCACATTGATACCTCATACAACTCCATCGGCCCATTAGGGGCTCCCCTAGCTCCCAAAACGTCTATTTCCATACCCTTTTCCCAAAATTCCCTGTCTGCGCATGCGCAGAATGGTGACAACGCCCGAGCCGCTAGTCCAGTCAGATGCCCCCTCGCATAGGCTTCACATTGATACCTCATATGACCCCATTGGACCATTAGTGGCTCCCCTAGATCTCAAAACGTCTATTTCCATTCCCTTTTCCCACAATTCCCTGTCTGCGCAAGCGCAGAATGGTGACAACGCCCGAGCCGCTAGGCCAGTCAGATGCCCCTTCACGAATGCTTCACATTGATACCTCATATGACCCCATTGGACCATTAGTGGCTCCCTAGCTCCAAAACGTCTATTTGCATACCCTTTGGCCACCGCGCATGCGCAGAATGCCGATATTTCAACCCCACACCCAGCCCATCAGATGCCCCTTCACGAATGCTTCACATTGATACCTCATACGACCCAATCGGTCCACTAGGGACCCACCTAGGTCACAAAACGTCTATTTTGGTATTCCCTGTATACATTAACATTGGAAGTCAACCCATGGGAGTACTTTCTGTCCGCGGAAGCTTTCTCCCGCGACCGCGTCACCACCAGACCGCATCACCGCGGAAGAATTCGAGGTCAAAGGTTGCCGGAACAATAGCGGTGGAAAACCCCCACAGGCAGGTCAGTACATGCCTTGATCACATGATTGTCACGTGATCAAGTTACGCCCCAGTTCCGCCTCAAATTTTACCCGGGGGGAACAAAAAAGTAGGTCAATATGGCTTTAAATCAGTTTTATATACAATACAATATACAGTATACTACTGGGGTATGTAAATAGGTTCAAATTGACCACAATATGATAAACTACAAAGTAACGAAGTGTCAGCTGAGATCGGGTAGAAAGGCCATAATGACGATTCGGGTGGATCTGGGCAAACAACTGAAAATTGTGGAGAATTCTGGTACTATTTGGACGTGGAGAATGCCAGTAGTATAATATAGGCCCTATTTTATTTATTCTCTTGCATTCGAAGTCTGTCGGAATCAAAGTAGCACTGTTATTATTGACATACCTGCAAGGACAGCACCAATTCCCATGACAGTGGAAGCACCTCTATCTAGGCCTTCCGAACACGAGGAGATTACCAGTCCCACACAAACCAGAAAGACGATAATGAGTCCGATCGTCTCCAAAGCTTGAATTGCCCGAAATCTATCTGTGAATAAAACGGTAATAAATCAGCAAGATACACTAACATAGAAATTTCAATATGGTGTTACCAACCTGTAACCATCTCGGTCATCTATACGCGGTAAGACTGACCCTGGGATCGTGTGTATCCATTTCAGACTACTTTCGGCAACTGCTAGCGGGTATTTCCAGAAATCTATACCACGTGATTTCGTCAGCCAATCAGCTATAGTCTACCGACGTAACCCCAACGTAACCCGCCATTTTCGAGTCATGTGATGATCTACTTGTTCAAAATTACAGATCTACCACACCTCTTGGATGATACGAAAGTTATTCATACCTATATATTTTGTAAGCCCAGGCAATATCTGTTTCCAGGTATGTATGAAAAGCTGTAATTTATCAGAGTTTTCGAGTCTGTTCTCCGCCGGATGAAGGCCGAACAGAATCCGGTAAAACACCGGATATCGCTCCGCGATAATGGAGACACACGATTCGCAAGCCATCTTATGGATGGCGAAGTGTACGCAAATGATGGTGTTACTTCGCCCTGGAGGGTAACTTCACCATTATGTTTACTCTGATTATCGAATCCAGGGACGAAATATCTGGAAGATAGATTTGACGTTCAAACTACCATGTTGGCCATGTTCAACGAATCGATCTTCTGTTTCGTTGGTCGAAAATGTTTTTTTCTGTCTCGAGTGCGTGACTCACACGGTGCAGAACTTAACTTAGACAGAATTTGCACACCAATGCTGAACGAACCACACCCTAAATTTGGGGGCTGGTCCACAGGAGCTCGATACCGTTGTTAATTGGTTAATTATGTTGATTTGAGGGGAGGGGGTCGAGGTCCTGTTCTTTACCACCTCGACCCCCCTCCCCACAAATCAACATAATTAACCAGTTAACAGACCTCGAGCTCCCCCCCCACCCAAATCAACAGAATCAACCAATTAACAACGGTAACGAGCACCTGTGATCTGGTCGATCTAACCGGATACTGTTGGCTTTTAACAAGCTTCAAAGTAACAACTAATCAAAATTAGACCAGATCTAATTGTACCGTACTTCACCCTGAATTTGGGGGGTGGTCCACAGGGGCTCGATACCGTCGTTAATTGGTAAATTATGTTGATTTTGGGGGAGGGGTGTCGAGGTCGTAAAGAAAAGGACCTCGACCCCGCTCCCAAATCAAAATATTTACCAATTAACAACGGTAACGAGCACCTGTGAGCTGGTCCATCTAACCGGATACTGTTGACTTTTAACAAGCTTCAAATTAACAACAAATAAAAACTAAAAGGGTCTAGTTGTACCGTACTTCACCTGGATATGTTTGGGTTTAAAGGTGTGGATGAGGAGTGTCCTATCAACTAATATCTCTTTCAGGCAAGAATGCGTGTAGCTCCTCCTACTCCGCTTTACTCACTATACTATTAAAGAAAGGGCACAGCGGGTCGCATAGGTGTGGCGCGGGATAGGGTGGGGCGAGAGACCTGGGGGTTTCACTACCTGAGATTCCATGGGCCAGGCTTGCACCCTACAGTAGATTGGGTCGACTGCACTGTCCACAACATATTGTCGCTGCGACCATATAAATCATGGTTGCCTAGGGTGCGACCATAAAAATGATGGTCATGAATATATGGTCAACGGGGCGCGACCATAAAAATGATGGTCACCAATATCTGGTCAACAGTGTTGACCATAACTTTTATTGTCGAATCTATATATCGACCATCATTTATATGGTCATTTTTCCGACCCACATTTTTATGGTCCTTTTTATGTGCTGAACGAGTTGCAACCATAAAAATGGTGGTCGCATATGTAGTTTGACAAGCATTTATATCGTCACTTTTTCGAACCCCATTTTTATGGCCATCTCTATTTTTGCTTAATGAGTTGCGACAGGGACGGTACAATACATTTATTTTATTGTCACTGGTTGCGACCATGGAAAAATCTTGTGTGGGCACATTTTTAGCCATTAAATTTGTGGTCGCTGCGGTAAGTGTTCTGTATAATTTAAATAGTAAAGCAGGGTAAGCACTCCGAAGAATGACAAGCAATTCATTGTGACTCAATACTTCGGTTTATTCCTTCCACAGGCCCTCAAAACAAGAGGTTTTTTGAGGGGGGGGGGTGGTGAAGGTGGTATGACGGTGAAGTGTCGAAATATGGGGCTTCTATATATAACCCTATGCTTTATATATTTTTATTTAAAGCATGGGGCTATATATAGAGACCCCATATTTCGACATTTCATCGTAATACCCCCCCCCCCCCCCGACACTCTTGTTTTGAGGGCCTGTGATTCATTCAAACCATCATCAGAAGTAATTTTACAGAGAAACCTAACGGTGTATATACAGGTAATGTGTTGAAATCATCGGTTATGAATGAACATATATGGTTGTAAAAATGCCATCAATGTTAATTATGTGCAATATAAACAGTTGTTGTGGCATTACATAAAAAGATACATGATAGAAGGGATTAACAGTATGTGGTGTTAAACAGTAAGCGGTGACGGCAATAAACAAAGATTCAGTTAAGGCTGACAAGTGTTTGTATATACACACTAGGGAAGTGACCAGTTCAATATAATATACATTTGTCAGATTTTATTGTTTTATCAATCAATCAAAGCTAACTGTTTTGAAGCTTTCAGTCCATTATTTAATTGTGGTTTGTTGCTGTTAATTGCAAACGCCTCTTTAAATAGTAATTCTGACCAATCCTGGGAGTTATTTATGACTTTCATGTTGTTAAAAATAATCTGAGGAAGGCGAGGTACAAAAGTGGTGTCCGAGTTGGGCATGCTGAACAACCTCATAATATGGTCAAAATGCTTACAGTTTTGAACATGTTTTAAATTTAATTTAAATAGATAAACTAACTTTCACTTCGCCAAGTTGTAGAAATTTATCTCAAGTATCAGTGAAGACTGTGGCAATTACGGACCGTAATTGACAGAACAGCCGATCGGTTTTCCCGTTGCTACTTCCGCTGTGACGATTTTGACTTCGTCCAGCCTGGTACCCTAACTCACTGTTACATTACTTACACATACCAGTTTGCTAGGGAACCTCAGAAAGCCTCGTTCTGCGTTTTGCTGTAAACGTGGCAATCGTTGGCCATTTAGGGAGTTTATATTTTTGTGTTCCAACCAGCAAAGTTGATTTTGTGTGTGTAATTCTTCCTAGTGATGTAGGACTACAAGGATTCAACCACTGAGGCATATTAATACGATAATAACACGGCAAAAGTGAAGAAAAGGAGAGAAATCGCTGTTTGAACAACAACAACAACAACATCAAGTTGAACAACTGCTACAACGGAACAAGGCAAGTACCAGTAAGTTTATATGCCTAAATGAACAGGTCAGAAAAAAGGACTAACTGTATAGCCTGTTCACGTTGGATATTTTATATTTTACTTCTGTCTGTCCCAGATAATATATCCGAGCCGTTTTTGTCGATATGTTGGGGACAATTTATCGTACAACATTGAAACTTCACACAGTATGTACATGTAAACTAAAAAATACAAATTTTTTCCTCCATATTTTATTGAAATATGTTAAGAATGGACAAAAATGACCAATACATACCATGTTATTTCGGGATCACGATGATGTTGATTTGCCAATTTTATAACATGCAAGCTTGACGTCATGACATCTAATTTTAGTTTTCGCGATTTATTGAGAACTAGACTGGAAGGATTTTCTTGATACTTTGGAATAAGATTAGTACTTTTTAGATTACATGTATCTACTGTGTGAAGGAAACCCGTGTGAAGTTACAATGTCGTCCAACAGGTTGGGGACAACACCTTGATCGACGTTGTAGAAATTTATCTCAAGTATCAGTGAAGACTGTGGCAATTACGGACCGTAATTGACATAACAGCCGATCGGTTTTCCCGTTGCTACTACCGCTGTGACGATTTTGACTTCGTCCAGCCTGGTACCCTAACTCACTGTTACATTGCTTACATATACCAGTTTGCTAGGGAACCTCAGAAAGCCTCGTTCTGCGTTTTGCTGTAAACGTGGCAATCGTTGGCCGTTTTGGGAGTTTATATTTTTGTGTTCCAACCAGCAAAGTTGATTTTGTGTGTGTAATTCTTAATGTACAGCCGTAGTGATGTAGGACTACAAGGATTCAACCACTGAGGCATATTAATACGGTAATAACACGGCAAAAGTGAAGAAAAAGAGAGAAATCGCTGTTTGAACAACAACAACAACAACAACATCAAGTTGAACAACTGCTACATTGTTGTTGTTGTTCCGGAAATCCCTCCTTTTCATCTAGGAGCACCCTCTGTAAGAGGTAACGGTATACATATCTTGGAATAATGAATTAGGCAGTCTGTTTACACGAATTCACAACTGTTGACTATATATACTACAACTACATGTATGTACACTCTCTCTCTCGGTTTCTGTTTAATTCAATGCCAGGATTAGGGAGGCTCTTTCAATGTGGAGGGCATAGCACAGTGTCCGGGAGTGGTTTTCTAGCTGTTGCAGTAGGTTGGTGGAATGTTTTAGTACGCTCTGAGGAATCAGCATGCTGAAGTCTAGCACAATTTGTGTCAGTTTTATCGGGTTGGAACGAGCTTCTGTAGCTAAACTATCATGTTCTGCATTTTTCAGAAGGGTGAGCATATTTTCGACCCGGTGCTCGCGGATGTGCTGCAGTTTAATGCAAGAGCAGATGAAGTGAGTGCGGTCCTCCGTAGCATCTAAACAAAGGAGGCATGTTGGGTCAACGGAGAATTGGTTAAATCTTGCACGGTTTTCTTGTAGTGGATAGCAGCCAGTGAGGAGTTTTGCCTTTATGGCTGCTCTCTGGATATCACGGGGACAGGAATTAGCTGATGCCCAAACATGATGCGGGTTTTTTACTCCACAAGCCGCAGTGTTCAAGAACTTGAGCGAACTTTTCTTGGCAGATTCATCCCGGAGCCAATCAGTCCAGAATTTATTGATGATGATCTTAGCCTTGCGCTTGAATGAGTCTCTAGGTGGCGGATTGAGAAGAAGTTCGACTGCAGGTGGGAGATTATATTTGGCGAGAATGGATCGGATTGTAGAGAACCAACTGTTGTCGTTGATGGACCTTAGTGCTATCTGTCGACGAGCGAGGCTGTATTCCCTACTCGCTGGATCATGGCAAATAGACAGGAAAAGGGACGAGGAGGGTAGCAGCTGCATCTGCACATCTGGTAGGTAAATTCTGAATTTGCTTAATTTTTTGCTTCTGGAAGTTTTCGAGCTTCCGGAGGTCTGCTTTGTTTAAGGAGATTGCTTCGAGGTTATGAGTCATTCTTGGTAGGACGTAGGTGTTCCAGATGTGTATGCCGATGATGGGGTTCACACCGTTTAACCCATGTAGTCCAGCTCCCATCAGGCTGTACGTAGTACTACGGCCCGTGACAATCCTTTCGTTGATTACTTCAGTTTGGTTTCTCTGGCGCTTGATGCCGAGGTGTTTTATTTCTGGAAAATCCAGGATTTCGTTTCCGTTGATGTCTAGGTCTGGGGGAGTTAGTGACGATATCTGGTGAAGGGTTAACGTAGCACTTTTGCTTGCATTAATTATTTGATGGTCTCTGTTAGCTGTATTTTCGATGATCTGCACTTGACCTTTTTCAGCCTGCCGAGATGTAGTTAAAAGGGCTATGTCGTCGGCACAGGTTGGGGCGGAGACGTCAATATCACCAATCAGGAAGCCGAGGGCAGATTCTTGCAGGTCAAAGAGTAGAGCGTTGTTAACGATTTTGTACATTTCACCAGAGAGTGAACTCCCCTGTCTTGTGCCTTGGAGCAGAGGGAAGGGGTCACTGAGGTTTCTGTTCCATTTGGCGCAGTTTGTCGCTTCGTGATATAGGTCAGCAACAAGGAGCCACATAGTGCCATTGATTCCACGCAGGTATAGTTTCCGGAGTAGCTGTTCATGCCACACGACATCGAATGCTTTGTGAGCATCGAATGTCGTGAGAATGAGATTGTCTTTACACTTCTTGGCTTCTGTATGGGCTTCCGTGATGATGAGTGCGGCATTGTTGCAGGATGCTTTCTCCGTAAATCCACGTTGAAGGGGGTGTTGGGACGGTTTCAGTAGAGGTTTCATACGCTGTAACAGGACTTTTTCAACCACTTTGCCGACTATGGGTAATACGGAGATACCTCGATAGCTTGAGGGGTGGTTCGGTGGTTTTCCTTTTTTTAGGATCGGGGTGACCACTCCACGCTTCAGTAGTTCCGGGATAAGTCTTTGTCGTGACATGCAGTTAAGTAATTCGGTGAGGTAGGACGTCACTGGGAAGTCACCGTAGAGAAGGTGTTCGGCGGTGAGACTATAACTATCTGGGGACTTGCCTTTGTTTAAGTCCTTGATGGCTGCAGAGACTTCTTCAGGAGAGAATAGTAGAGGTTCGTCCTTATGTTGGGCTAGGCTCTCCATTACCATGAAGTCAAGATTGACTTGCTCAGTGTATGATTGGTCAAAATGTTCGTTATCAGTGGGGGACGCCAGTTCTTTAAAGTATTGTCTCCACACATCAGGAAGTTGATCGTCTTCGTAGAGGTCGCCGTGGAGCAGGAGTTGCCGCGTCTGTTTCGTTTTGGATTTCCGTTGTCAATTTATTAAGTGGTGAAAAAGCCTGGTATCGTCCTTATGGGCTGCCATTATACGTGCATAGTTTCTGTCACGTTTCTTGGCTGCCTCAGTTCGTTGGACTTTTCTAAGATGTTTACGTGCTTCTATTCTGGCTTTTGTCGCTGGGTGAAGTTTGGATCTAGGACTACCAGATATTTTCCATTTATGGAGAGCTGTTTTGCTGCGCTTTATCGCATCCAGAATATTTGGTTTTATGTATTGGATTCCAGATTTTGACTTTTTGGGCTCGGGCTGGCCAGATGCTAGTCTTGCTGCTGTATGCAATGCCAGTTCAAGGCGTTTCACCTCACAGGTAATGTTAAATTCTGAGATGCAGTCTTTGCAGGGATGAAGGACTTCTTCAACCGTTTCCGTATATGTTTGCCTATGACGTTTCCAGTTGATAGGTTTCGGGTTGGGCATGCTGCCTGCTGATTTTGCTGTTGGTTTCAGTGCCGTTTTCACTTTGATGGAGATGGATACAGGAGTATGGTCGGATGTGTTTTTAGGGTCCATCTCGACGACTTTGCTCGATGCTATAATGCTTTTATGTGGTATTGGCAGGAAGAATTAGTCAATTTGTGCCTGGTCGATCTCATTCACGTGGAAGAAGGTCATTTGTTTTCCCTTGGTGCAGGAGGTCAGCTAAGATTTATTGGTGAATGCTGTTAGTTTTTTGTCCCTAGAATTGTCACGCCGCATTAGCAGGGAGGCGTTAAAATCGCCTCCAAGGATTACGTGGTGAGAATCTCTGTATTTCGAGATAATATGGTCCAGCTGCTGTAAGGTGTCGTCGAATTCTGTTTCTGGGTGGTTTTTAGCAGGCATATAGACACAGATTACACATAGCGGTTTTGGAGTTGCTTGTATTTGTATGGCAATGATTCTATGATCGCCATCCGGCAGTTCGTCGGTTTTTGGCATGAGTTCTGGTCTTAAAAGGATGGTGACTCCGCCATAACCTCTAGGGCGTTGATACGGCGATATGGGGTCATTGGTATCTACTGATTTGGAGACAGCGCTAAATTCAGGGTGAATATCATTTAATTGGTCTTTTTCAAAGTCAAAGAGCCAGTGCTCTTGCATGCATACTATATCGTGCTGATCTAGAACGGTCTTTGCATAAATCCGGTTGGAAATAACATTTTTAATGTTAATTGTGGCGGCACGAAAAACGGTGGCATTTGGTGGGCTGCTGGTAATAGGGGTGGGAAGATGGTTGGCATTGATGCCGGGATCCATGTGGTGGTGCCAGTCCTCTGTGATGTATATACTGATATGGATTGAGATCTGTCGGAGTGGGGCCTCTGGGATATGTTCTCTTTTCGAGGTGATCAATTCTTTGTCTTAACCGATTTAACTCGCCCTCATTTTCGAGCTTCTCGAGGCGTCTTACAATGGTCTCGAGACTTCCTGGGAACTTTTGTCCATGGGTAGAGGGATGAATAGGCATTTCGTTTTGCGGGACAAGGTCTGGACTTTGTTGGTTTACTTCAAGTGATGCAGCAAGCTTCATTTTGAGGATTTTACTGGTTGCTTCCAGGTCTTTTATTTTTCTCTCAAGCACGATGATGTTAGCTTGTGCGAGCGTGAGTTGTTGGAGTTTGTCCTGTAAATCCAATTGCTGCTTGGAAAGGATTGTTTCCCTCTTATCGAGCTCCTTCTTTTGTTTAAGTAGGTCTTGTTCGGTATAGGTCTTCTTTTGGGCTGGGGCCTGCTCAGGACCTTGTTTTTGTTTTTGTGATCGACGGTTGCTGGGGTTGGGCATTGTGACAACTTCAACAGCCACTTCAACAGGTGGGGGTGGTCTTTCTACCAGGTTTGGTTCTGTTAGGTCAATTATTGTGGCGTTTACAGCAATAGGGTTACTGGTCCTAGGTAGAACTGGTGTGGTTAAGGTGTTACAGGCACTGGGATGGAGAGTAGCTGAGTCCGTATTTTGATCACTGTCGCTGATAGGGTATGTAGATCGTACTGGGGAGTTCTGGCTGTTTGTGGATCGAGTGGGTTCGTTGGTGTGGACGTGATCTTGGATACTTGTAGACCTATTGTGAGCCGTGGTTGGCGTGGTATGGGGATCTTCTGCTACGTTTGTTCTGGTAGGGATATTTGCATCATCGCCATTGAGCGGGGAGGGGTTGCTATGGGTCTCAGTCCCGAGATGACATGCAGCGGGATTGTCTGTTGTTTGGCGCTTCGGGTCGGTTTCGTCGTTCGTATCCGTATCCTCGGATGATGAGTCGTCCCTATTGTTCTCTAGTTGCAAAAGTTCACAAGAGTTACATGTAAAGTCCAGATCGGGGTTAGTGGTATGCTGGGATATATCAGCTTCTGTCAGTTTTGCACACCTATAGTGTATGTCGGGGACAATTTATCGTACAACGGAACAAGGCAAGTACCAGTAAGTTTATATGCCTAAATGAACAGGTCAGAAAAAAGTACTAACTGTATAGCCTGTTCACTTTGGATATTTTTCATATTTTACTTCTGTCTGTCCCAGATAATATATCCGAGCCGTTTTTGTCGATATGTCGGGGACAATTTATCGTACAACATTGAAAATTCACACAGTATGTACATGTAAACTAAAAAATACTAATTTTTTCCTCCATATTTTATTGAAATATGTTAAGAATGGAGAAAAATGACCAATATCTACCATGTTATTTCGGGACCACGATGATGTTGATCTGCCAATTTTATAACATGCAGGCTTGACGTCATGACATCTAATTTTAGTTTTCGCGATTTATTGAGAACTAGACTGGAAGGATTTTCTTGATACTTTGGAATAAGATTAGTACTTTTTAGAGTACATGTATCTACTGTGTGAAGGAAACCCGTGTGAAGTTACAATGTCGTCCAACAGGTTGGGGACAACACCTTGATCGACGTATTATACCTTCATCGGGGTATTATACCTCGATTAGGGTATAAGGCTATGTCAAATTCATTTTTTCTATATTTATGCAAAATGTGGACATCCACACATACCCGGTTTAACAACATCTATGGCGTCATTGTTTCATGATTTTCACCTCAATTTATTGCTTTGTTTTATGCGACTAAGTATTCAAATTAGCCACTTCAATATTTCAAAAATAGATGATGGCTCCAAATGACATATTTGGGGAAATTTATTCAGTAAATGAAAATGGCATGTGATGGCATACTTCGATGTCAAGATCATGCGCAAAATTGCGGGAGTTAAGAGCCAAAGCCTAGTTAATAAATCGAGTTTAATTGAGAGACCCATAATCTAATCTGCTAGCATGTGCACCGCATAAAAAACCCCAGACCTCTGCTCTGGGTATTCTGACCATGCCATGTGTGTGCATTGCATCGGACAATTGAATCTAATTTATTGATCAGTTCATGCATCTACCTTCATGCAAATTTGATATGAATTTGAGATGAAATTATGCCATCACATGCCATTTTATTTACAAAATAAATTTCCATGAATGTCATTTGAAGCCATGTTTCATTTTTGAAATATTGAAGTGGCTAATTTGAATGATTAGTCGCATTAAACGAAGCAATAAGCTGATGTGAAAATCATGGAACAATAAAGCCGTTGAAAGATCCATGCAGTTCAGGGTGTGGGTAGATATCCACATTTTCCATAAATATATAAAACCTGAAGTTGACATAGCCCTACCTCGATCGAGGTATAATACATCGATCAAGGTATTTTCCCCAACTTGTCCAATACGTTGTCTCCGAAATATCGCTTAAAACATCTCGGATATATTATGTGGGACAGACAGTAGTTATTCTGTTCGTATAGTATAATACTACTGCTGTTTTTGCCAGCAAAAAGTACTAACGGGTATACATATCCCAATTGGGATAACATATCCATGTCAGAAGTAGATTATTCAATCAAGCTGGCACATATTGCTAGTTATTCTGTTCGTATACAACAGTGGTGAGTGATGGGAAGTATACTGCATCAACAACCGGAAAAAACATTGCACATAATCGCAATATCACAGAGAATGATTTTGGCGAGTAAAAGTCAGCAAAATTATAAATCGCATTGGCAGATTTGTGAAGAAGATTCTATCTTATTTTTGTAGTTTAGCTGCCGAAATTCGCCATTATGAGTTTAGTATGAGAATTAGTCCCAATACCTCAATTAGGATATATTTCAATATCGAAACTTGGATTTAATATCCCAAGTGGGATATATATCCCAGTTAGTCCTTTGCTGTGACCAGTTTAAATGCCGAAATTCGGCATAGCCGTTTCTACTGTGCAAATCGGTAAAAATATCTCAATTTGGACATATTTCAATATGTTGGGCGGGAGCATAAAATTTTGAGAAATGTATTTGATTCAATTTTTTTAAAGCCAGGCAGTGTGTTGTATGTTTCACACCTATCAAATCAAATGTCAGTATCTGTGTTTGTTTTGGTTCGAGAGATGCCAAGTATTTTTCTTATAATTAGTCGCGGGTTTGAGGGCTTCTGTAAAATCAGCCGTATGGTTAAAATCAATTTCCTTTTTTAAAACGTATATAACAAAGTTATATATATAGAATGTCATACCACTCTCCGTGATAACTGCTACAAAACTTGAGTTTTAGAGCTTTTTTGTACTACCCGGGTTAAATGCCATAAGGGTTGTTCACGTGAATCTTCACCAATACATGGTATGTCGTCATAATCTATTCCTTTTTCTCTGGCCAAAGGGCAATAGGCGGGGTGAGCTATTCAGTTCTATATATGGGAAAGTGTCCTCAATCGATGTTACCTTCACAAGGACAGGGGCAATGCCTCCATGAGTGACTGCATGAATTAAAATGACAACTTCACACGATCTTTATTTCAATGACGGTGTAATCTATGGATGGCCGTATGACCTATTTTTACATTTTTATAGGAAATATCCCATTATTGATCCAGTCGATTAGAGTCGGACATCATCAACGGTATTGTAAGTGTATAGTTTAATTTGATTGCTCTCTCGTTAATTACATTTGTAAACCTACGATGCATCGAAGAGCACCGATTGAAATTCTGCCTACAAATTGAACTATTGATAGGTACAAATAACACGACGTCCTGGTGTATGAAAGCGACGTCGTCGTCCTATCACTCAACATTGTCAAAGGCGACACGCGACGCGAAAGGGCGACATCGTGTTTTGGAAGACGACGTCACCCTTTGCGTTGTCGCTCACGCTTTTGATGAGGTAATGCGGGGCACACTTTTGGTCCAACTAGATCACCATACTATTGAAGTGATACGGTTATGCTGTGTCTGAGAGGCGTCCAAATCTTTGAGGTGTCGAGGACATTTGCATATATAGCGGCTGTACTGGTCCACCCGTATTCTCGAATCTTTCGTTCTTTGTCAACGACAATAGTTTAATCTCATGTCTTCATAACCAAACGACAAACAGAGCAACCCTTGAAATTATGGCATCTCGCCCCGCCTATTGCCCTTTGGCCAGAGAAAAAGGAATAGATTATGACGACATACCATGTATTGGTGAAGATTCACGTGAACAACCCTTATGGCATTTAACCCGGGTAGTACAAAAAAGCTCTAAAACTCAAGTTTTGTAGCAGTTATCACGGAGAGTGGTATGACATTCTATATATATTACTTTGTTATATACGTTTTAAAAAAGGAAATTGATTTTAACCATACGGCTGATTTTATAGAAGCCCTCAAACCCGCGACTAATTATAAGAAAAATACTAGTGTCGTTTCCCTCTGGGAAGAAAAAAAGAGGAATCAGTCTCACACAATGTTCGTTCGGGCCAACGGACACAGTTAAGCCAGCAAAGCAACCTTGTCAGTGTCACAGCAGAGAGTGTGCACATAGAGGCCATTCTCAAGTCAAGCGCTAAACTCCGAGTTGGCCACCATTATTATGGCAACCAGAATATATATGTTTGTGCGATTTTTTTTTTTCAATTTTGATCATATATCCAATTCAATATATATAAAAAAAAATCTTTGAGATAACTTCATTTTTGAGAGAAATGTAATATTCTACTTCTGACTACCTTAAGGAGGTGTACTTATACCGTTGATTCATTGGAATGTTTATACTCTGTTGTAGATGGTTGAAATGTCACCTGGGAGCAGTGTATATGTATACCAGTACCACCAACAAATGCAAAACACCTTTTAGGAGAATGAAACAGTCAAAATCTGATGTCAGAGAAGCTGTTTGCTGAACACACTCTTGACGATATGGCAATGGGAATCTGCCGGCACTAACTAGTAACATCATAGGAGGAATAAAGGGTGAGCAAAACTTTACTCTGTGAACTCCCATACTAAATTTTCCGGGCATGAGGTAGTTGTCAGATACATTAGAGTTGGAGAATGTTAAGTATGTTCGTGAAATATCATAACGCCTGCACATCATTCGATTTCCATGTTTTCAGTTATAAAGAGGTTGTCACGTCATTTTGTAGATATTCCGCAAATAATATATCATGATACAACCTATTTAGTAGCCGAGATTACCTATTGCAGAAAACACATTCATTATTAATACCATGTGCATTGGAATCACATTTGTGTCATCGGAAGGGCTGCCTGAGCCTTGTGAATCAGAAATATCTCACTAATGATGTTTTTCACTCATTTCAGCTTTCTGTACAACACAATCGACAGCACAGCTTCTGTGGTTAACTGGACAATGGGATAGAAGAGACGCAAGTGGACGACTGCGGTGATCATTGTTGATTCACTTGCTCTTTACCATGTCTACATGGACTCAATTGGCAGAGATCATCTAAAATAAGGGGCTATTCACAGTCAGATATATGAACAACAGTGATTTTATTGAGATGGGAGTTGAGGTGAGAATGTATGGTGCCTCTTTGATGTAAAAATCACATGACGAACAAGAATGATAGTCTGCCTGGATACAAGCACAAAGGACTGTAAATAAGAAAGTAGTGACAAACCACACACGAAATAAATGAGCAGGATGTTTATATGTTACTGTAAAAATGTGTTAATAGTGCTGATGTGGTGAAGTGAGAGCGTGTGTTCCAGGTTTTATCTATTAATCACATGACTATAGTTTAACAATAGTCTGCCTGGATACAACAATCATGGACTGTACAAGATAATAATTAAAGAATTGCCAAACCATAGACTGTAACGAAGTGAGCAGGAGCTTGCTGTTTATGTTTCAATTGTGTTGAGATGTTCAGGTGAGAATGTGTGGTCCATCTTTTATGTAAAAACCACAGGACTGAGGAGAACAATAATCTGTCTGGATACAAAAACAAAGGACTAAAAAAGAAAACATGGTCAAACCATAGACTGTAAATTTGGTAAAGAAGTAAGCGGATGTATCTATCAATTTACATTTTTGTATATGTTTTAATAGTGCTAAATACTTAATGTATGTCAAAGAATAAAACTAAAGTATTCTGCGGAAACAATCTGATTTATTGAAGTTTATAGTGTACTACTTTTCGCCATGACTTGACTGCACCTCGTAACTACACTTGACCATGCCTTATGCCTTACCAGTACCTTATGTAGCAACCCGACTGTACCTTAATGGTACCTCCAGCTATAAAAAGGCTGACCATACCTTGCACAAGACCCGGTACCTTGTTACAGTGCCTTATTGATATCTTATTCAAGCGAGGTACAGTCAAGGCATCGTTAACATTTTTGGGACGTACCTTATCTGTACATTGCCCAAGTTGAATCAAATGGCAAATTTGGAGGTACGGATAAGGTATATGCCTTAACTGTACCTGTCCTGTATGTATGTCGAATTTATGGCCTGTACCTTATTGAGACCTTCCTGATACCTTATTTCTGTGAGAGTGACAGGTCGGAAAGGTCAATTGGCTGTGACCAAGATGACACCAAGCGGTATTAATCCATGAAAATATGGTCGCCTCCGACCAGGAAAAGTATGGTAACCATATTTCTCATGGTTGCTCTTGACCACTAAATATGTGGTCAGAAGAAACTTTCGACCATAATTTTGCTTGAGCGAGCATATATTGTATGGTCAACTTGACCATATAATTCACTCTCGGAGGGACCATAAAATATCTGGTCGCCTGGTGACCAGATCTTTTATGGTTACTCCGACCATAAGTTGTATTGTCAGATAGTGACCATAAAACATATGGTACGTCATGTCTATACTATAACTTTTATGGTCGCGGGCAACCATATTTTTTAAGGTCGGTTCGACCATATCCTGCTAACAGTGTGCGCATGCGCGATGAGTAGTGCGCAATGAGTAGTATAGAAAGGGCACGCGATCTCCCTAGTTTATATAATCCCCAAGTTTGAATTTATTTGCATTACTCGCTAGAAAGAGAGAGCCTATAGTGTATGAATTCAGCTAGATTATTATATCTGTAGCAAATAAAACTGAAATTTCAACGGTAATGCGAAGCTCGATATATCTGTTTAAACACGTAGTATCTGAAACCGAAATGCTGCATAGTGCAGACAGTAGTAACATGCAAATGAGCATGTATACGTTCTCTTCACGAAAGTTCCCAGAATGATTTTCCAGAATTCCTGAAAGAATATCACTTACAGATTGCAACAGATAATATATTTTTTATCGAGATGAATTTGTGTTTTTCTGCAATTCTAAAAAAAATGTGGTTATTTTCGCCTTTCACGAGAAAAATATTTGTGATAAGTGTATCCATACAGTTTTCTAATTATTATTTATTTTATTTTATATATAATTTTCATATTGCATTGTGTGAATGATCGTTTTGCCGGGGAACTATTCCTCGTATCAAAACAGGAGCAATACCCGACTCCTCAGATGTCGTCAATCAAACGAGTTTACTATGACCCTAATAGGATTTACTAATGAAGTGTGTAAAGCCGGTGGCTGTATTCATTGTATCAAACATATAGCAGTACAGAGTGCATGACGAAGAGTTCGCGCAATCATTTTCAGTAAACGTTAAACATTTTCCGCATTATTCGAGGTATTTTGAGACCATGCAGTTCAGTAGATTTATATCCATAAACCATTGAGTAAATATTGTGTAGATCTCTGCATGTGTGTGATCTAGTTTCCATCAAACGCACAGCTTCGCCCAATCTTAATAAATTAATATCCTATCACATCCTCCCCACAGCGCATGCTCCATTTCGCAGGCTCCATTACCATCCCTGCCTCCAATAGAGGAAGTTGACCTTTACTACGTTGCTATGACGTATAGGGGAAAAACCCACGTACCCACGTTCAGTTTGAATCCGGCCGAACAACTCCTTCAGTTTTGCAAATGAGCGAACTGCTTTTCATATGCTCTGTCCAGATAAACAGGGAAAATAATCTTCAGATAATTCTTTTCAACGCTAGGTCAACAGAGGTATTATGCAGAATTGAAAAGTAATCGAAATGTTCGGCAAACATCTATCTTACTAAAAATGATGTTACTTCCGGCGATGTGCGTGAAGACCCCGAATCCGGTCCAAAAATCTGACTGGTGGCTGGGGTGTTATTAGACCCCCAGCGAGGTAGTTGATCCTATCAATGCTCCCCGAGCAACATATCCTAATGGAGGAGGAGACAGGATTTAATTTTAATTAGATTGAGCTTCGCCGAACAGCGTCTTGCCAGAAAGAAGGAAAGTAGCATTCTTCCCATTGGCTGGGATGATTTAGGATTTACCTGGACTTGTGAAGATGAGGAAGTAGTAGCCTGTACCACGCGCTTGTCGGAAAGAATTAAAGTCGTACCACGCGCTAGCCTGAGTGACGTCACAGGGATAATTCACAGTTAAATAACAAAAGCGTCATTTAAATGCAGTTAAATGTCAGTGTTACGGGTGATGAAACTCCTCATAATTTAACAGCTAAGTAAATAATAAAATGATTTTTCTTTCAAAATGATATTCTAACTTTGTATATAGTTATTTCTATACAGGAATAAATTACGGTTTGACTTACTATAATCAGTCAACATAACATTCGAAAAATCAATTTTAATTAAAACAAGTTAATACTTACGATCAACAATATTAATATTTCCCGCTCCAGCCGAGCTTAGTAAATTTCCGATCGCTTCATCGCGAGGTTGACACTCCGTCACGCCGTTAGATCCTGGCAGGGATGGCCAACCATAGTTAGCAGATCCACAGATTTTCCATAGTCCAAAAGATCCTTTGATGTTCGAGTTAAATCCGCCGTTCAAGCGATGATTTGAATAACCATCAATTGCGTTTTTCCTTAACGCTTGATTCAAATCAATGGTAACCCAGTAATTAGTTGCAAATCCAACCACGTGCAAAATTAGGGCCAGAGTGATGACGGTGAGTGCGCCCGTTCGTGCCATAATTAATTCCGATATCACCTGCGCTTTGTCGATATAATTTAAACTTCTTAGCTTTTCTAACGTTTTCCAGAACAGAACAATTTATATATGAGTATTTCGAATTTCCTGAACAGCAGCTCGTTATATACGACTTGCAGTTCCTCTTTCTGAGAATAAAACACTCAAGAAACTCTCTCACTGCGTCAGCAAAGGACTGCGCCTCATTTTGTCTCAAGTTAGCACGGATATCCGGATATTTCACTCAGGGTGATTGTGAAATAACGGCATGGAAATCTTCTTTCAATAACATTCTGATTCTAACATATATATACATATATATATATTTGCTCAAGATTTTATCATTTATTTTGTAGGAATATAGGAATATGTTAGCGGCATACCTACTAACTATGGAAAGGTTTGTCTGACCCGCATATGGAGGATATATTTAGATCAAGGTTCATGTTATATTATACGCGCGGTATTTTGACCGTTTATTCTCCCGGATTTAGCTGTTTTGTATGATGGCCCTCAAGAAGTATGGGGCGAAGTCGCGATAGTACGAAGACGCGAAGCGATAATGCGAAGTCGCGAAGCGATACACGAAGTCGCGAAGCGATATTGCGAAGACGCGAAGCGATATTGCGAAGTCGCGAAGCGATAACGCGAAGACGCGAAGCGATAACGCGAAGACGCGAAGCGATAACGCGAAGACGCGAAGCGATAACGCGAAGACGCGAAGCGATAACGCGAAGACGCGAAGACGCGAAGCGATAATGCGAAGACGCGAAGCGATATTGCGAAGTCGCGAAGCGATAGTACGAAGCGATACGCGAAGTCGCGAAGCGATACGCGAAGTCGCGAAGCGATACGCGAAGTCGCGATACGCGAAGTCGCGAAGCGATACGCGAAGTGGTATGAAAGAAATCACTGCGCATGTCACGCTCAATTAGGGTTTTACTGAAAATGTTACCATAACCACCTCAATCACAGATCTAAGGATTTACTGGAAATATAACCGCACATCCAACCCGGATAAGTTTTACATGTTTACTAGGAAATATTTTAGTTACAATACATCGAAAATGAATAGCGTTTTACCAGGAAATATTACACTAACCACACACCAATATAGATAGGGATTTACTGGGAGATGCTATTGTATAACCATAAGCCAAATATATTGATTTACTAGGGACTGGAGAGAACTACGAAAGTATTTAATGATGGGTACTCTCTGCTTTGCTGGTATACATTTGCATATACTACTTCTGTAGTCATTGTTTTCCCATGCTATTGTACCAGACGGGTATCTAGCATGGTATATACAACTGTAGCCGTTGTATTGCCACAATGAAACACACGTTCCTGTCATTTTATTGAAATTTGTCATGGATGAAATGCAAGAACTATATTTCTAGGTAGTAAACTGAGTATTCTCAGCTGACTATGCGGACTATAATCGAGTGTCTACTCATAATTTATTACATGCAAAGAAAATATAACCGGGTTTGAATGTTCTACATTATACGATATATATCATATATCATGAAAAACATTAAAAAAAACTGTATATTTTGTTTTGTATTTCTTTTTGCTTTATCTCAAGATATAACTTGTTAACAGAAAAAATACAGAACAACCCATAAACACAATCTGTAGATGAGGAGTATCATTAAATAGTTTAATTTATACGCGACAATGACCAGATTGCCATTTCCAGCAAACTAGGATCGATTGTAGTGAACAGGCTGGTGACTGCATTGAATTATCCATCTCACCCGCCCACACTTACCCTCCTTCACCCTTAAGTCGCGGTCTGGGGATATTTACTTGTGGAAATAAAGGTTCATGCAGTAACTATAATTCGAAGTTGTAGAAACTGTGAAATTTAACAGTTCACTTTATTAGCTTTGCAACTGAGAATGTATATGAAATTCAGGATAAGAAATCAAACAATGAGAATGTGGGGGTGGGGAAATAAGCCCTGCATTCAGTTGTATCCTGTAAATGGAGAGGAAATCAATCTGTTAATGGTTGAAATACATTTAGGAAAATAGATGTTTGCGTAAACATAGCCATTATAGCAATCTAACTCTTATTATGGTACAACAGCAATCAATATTAATGTGATAAATTTGAAATTATACCTGAAATTCGACAGTCAACCAATATCAACAGTGCTGAGTGAAGCCTCGTTCCGAATTGAGCGTGACATGCGCAGTGATTTCTTTCATACCACTTCGCGTATCGCTTCGCGACTTCGCGTATCGCTTCGCGACTTCGCATTATCGCTTCGCGTCTTCGTACTATCGCGACTTCGCCCCATACTTCTTGAGGGCGAAATGCGATGGCCCCTCTCGGCCATCATAGTTTTGACAATGGATTTGACCCAAGTTCCGTGAGAATACTCCTGTTTTGCTGAGACGTGTTTCCGGTCAGAATTATGATGTTCATGAAGTGTATACGTTCATATGTTTGAGCTTTTTGTGAAAGAGGCAGAACGGGACAAAATATTTGCAATGAATGTGATAGATAGTGATCGCTAATCATTCTAATGTATTAAAACATTAGTGTTTCTCATAGAAAATCTGTTAAAGATGTAATCAGCCTCAAACTCGATGGATTTTGTAACCTCTCCCCTGTGCTATTTTTTATTAGGGAAGATTACTAAAGCATCTTTTGTATTATATTTGATGATAGTGGGATCGCCATACACAACGAATGCAATAATATCTTGCCAGATAAATTTGTAACTCTGCTCGCTTTGACGGGTTGTCTGTTTCGCCATTGAGTGTGTGTTGTACGCCGGGAGGAAAATGACGTCACTGCGTGGCGTATGAGTGACGTAGCGACGCTCAAGAATCTGAATGCTGAACAGCTGCAGCCGTGGGATAACCAACCTCACCACCAGGGGGTTGCTCTCCGCTGGAAAATGGCCGCTTCGACGAGCCCCTGGTACGATGGTCGCTGAAAGTGGGTCCCATAATACATTGAAAAATTCTTTCACATGGCCCTTTCCGGTTCCATTGGAACATATCCTATTCTTTATAAAACGTCAGTCATGAGACATTTTCATGGCCAGTGTCATAACGTCATGAGGTCAGAATAGAAAATGTTTCGCAAGAATGAATAAAGAGTTCTGGTAGGCTACGTCATTTTTCGGACGCGCTCGTAACATCATTTCGAAATCAATATAAATAATAACTAACTTTTCTTTGTAATTTCACTAATTGACGAAAACTGAAATCTCTTTCAAAATTTACTGATTTCGCTGCATGTTGCTGCGTAAAATTTTCGGCTAGTAGAGTTCGAAAGTAAACCTTTGTTTTTTTGTCAACCTCGCCACCAGGGGTCGCTCTCCGCTGGAAAATTGGCCGCTCCGACGAACCCCTGGGACCACGGTCGCTGAAAGTGGGTCCCATAATACACTGAAAAATTCTTTCACGTGGCCCCTTCCGGTTCCATTGGAACATATCCTATTCCTTATAAAACGTCAGTCAGGAGTCATCTTAATGGCCAGTGTCATAACGTCATGACGTCAGAATAGAAAATGTTTCGCAAGAATGAATAAAGAGTTCTGGTAGGCTACGTCATTTATCGGACGCGCTCGTAACATCCATGACGTCGGGACGTTGGCTTAATCTCCACAGATACGCTCTCGCTATGTTCTAAATTCTAGGGTTTTGTGTGCTATCCAATGACCGATCGCACTGCTGAGCGCCGTCCCAGAGCCTAGTAGGCAATCTCCTGGCTTCGATTGCATATACCTTTCGTCTAAACGGCTGCAGGAATGATCTCTGCCCCACCGTAATAAAAATGTAGAACGGAAGGAACAGTTCGTATGATTCGATGATATTCCATTGGTTTGGCGTTTTGATTGGCATGGATCACCAGCGCGTGATGGATAATGCATGAATGAAAGAACGTACCGGTTCTATTTTCAGGTTGTAGTCATAGATACCTATCCCTCCCATCCACGTCATGTTTTCAATGAAAAGTCCGCCATTGTGTTGCTAAGCCGCGTCACAGCTCTGTAAATTTTGTAAAACTGCTCTATCCAAAAAGAGTTCGTTTGCGTTTGTCTTGATATAATATCGTACTGATGTTATTCATGACATAATTGAAATGTATAATGGCATGGTTGACATAATTGCACAGTTAGAAACTAAATTATGTGACATGTTTCGCGTAATACACTGCGCGCATAATAATGTAACAGCTCATTACATTTTTGTTGCCTGTGGGTGAGATTAGATTTGGAGCTGTTTGTAAAAAGCGGAAAACGGATCGAGGCTTGGTGAATGCCTAGCAGGGAGGACAGGACCGGATAGCTCTGGTTTCGAGATTGTGTTTTTTGTATGCAAGGGAGATAACCTAGGGCACACCCACTATATATGAATGAGTTGTCTCCCCTGGAAATAATCGAATACGGGAAAACATCATATGGTGTTTTACCCAATCATAGTTACAAATGCGTCAAATAATATAGTTTTATTAACAAAGACATTCATCATGTTTATTAATTAAAGTTTCAAAATAAACAAACAAATCTGTGGGATTTCAAGACTAAACTCCATTTATATACAATTACAATGTGTCAAATCCATCTTCACATATATCCAGTCAAATGCTACGAATGCACGACTTAACAATTACATGTATCTCGTGAGCACGACTCAATAAAAATAATAAATTGCGCGTCCCTTTACGGCCCCATAGAAGACAGTTGAATTTATTGTTAAATACTACTATTCACAGTTCATAGCTGTAGCAATACAGACGACCAGTGTGGGTTTGTATCTTTTGTAAAATTACAGTATAAATTGGAGATATTGTCAACAGCGATGCATTTCATCTTTATCCGGGTGAAAACTTTGACAGAAAAATTGAGCAATGCAAGTTTCAGAATACAACAGGCATGATCACATGATCAGTCAGAAAACCCGTACCAGATATACTTTCTGGAACAAATGACATGGCTCGTCTGACAAAGCCGCACTCCAATCTTGGTAAACCAGGATGGTAAATCAGGGGAAATCCATGATATTATATCTAAGTTTACTGAGATTGAGCCGCACCATGACAGTGGGCGGATCTGCTATAACAAAGACCAGCCGACTTTGTATTTGGAGTTCCGAATCACAATCGTGACCTTTATGATCGCTCCGAATATGCTCATATTGGAGCTCTGGTCGTTTTAAATGCAGGTGTCGGTATCCGTGTTTGTTTGTGATTTAAGTGACGCCCCCATGTCATTTCTTCGCGGATATCAAAAAGGTCTGTCCTCAAGATTTTTTTTATTCCTCCGCATGAAGTCTGATTGTGTGCACGCTTACATGTAGTGGTGGTACTGAGTATATACAGACCTGCATACGGAGGATGCCAGGAACACTATTTTTCCACAGATATAGGGAGAATGAGAATGTCCAGAGATTTCCGCCAGGACTCTAGTTCAGTGGGGCGTATCCGGAAAGTCAATTGTTATTGCACTACTGCAGGAAAGGCGGATATCTGTATGATCAATATTGATCGAATTTTAAATAAATCACACGAAACAACTTATGTGCACATTAATATATCACAACTTATGAGGTGTCCGGGTATTGCCTCACCAATCTTCTTTGGAACGGGCAATAAAAACCATAACACCGGAGACAAAAGCAAGTACACCCCCGACGACAGAGAGTCCCAGTGACCACGACACGTTCGTTAGAGGAGGGAGAACATACCCCTGTCCCATTACTGCCACGCCCACTAATATACAAGCCGCTGGAAAAGAAACAAATAAAAAGGAATTATATTCATGTATGCATAACATACATTAAAACAAAGCAGGGCTGCCATTTTTTCTTTCTTTTCTTTTGCTGTATATGCCACAAATTTTCGCTAAGCCATATCTATCCCTGTGGCATAAATAAAACTGTTTCCCGTTATTACGCTATAATAAAATCTCAGCGGGTTGGTGTAGGGCTACGTAACAACAAGGATGTCTAATAGGCAATCTGATTAAAATCACATCTATAAAGAACGCTCATGTCAATTCAGCGACATTTAAAATGGGGAGAATTTTATTTTCCAAATCAGGCTTTAATCAGATTTATAACTCTATCGATACCTGTCCAGTGATGTGTATTTTCTTCGCAAAAAATGCATAATCAAATAGCAAATAATCATCTGATGTGAAATAAAACAGTTTTTGCTCACTTTTCATCGAAGAAAAGCTGAAATTTTGAAGAAAAATGAGAAAAACATCATTTTTCTGGTACCCGAAAATGGCCACCATTTTGAATTTACCCATAACCCTGTGCTCGGAGGGGGGTATGCAAATAGGTTCAAATTGACCACAATATGATAAACTACAAAGTAACGAAGTGTCAGCTGAGATCGGGTAGAAAGGCCATAATGACGATTCGGGTGGATCTGGGCAAACAATTGAAAATTGTGGAGAATCCTGCTACCATTTGGACGTGGAGAATGCCAGGAGAATAATATAGGCCCTATTTTATTTATTCTCTTGCATTCGAAGTCTGTCGGAGTCAAAGTAGCACTGTTATTATTGACATACCTGCAAGGACAGCACCAACTCCCATTATAGTGGAAGCACCTCTATCTCTGAGACCTTCCGAGCACAAGCAGATTACCAGTCCCACACAAACCAGAAAGACGATAATGAGTCCGATCGTCTCCAAAGCTTGAATTGCCCGAAATCTATCTGTGAATAAAACGGTAATAAATCAGCAAGATACACTAACATGGAAATTTCAATACACTTTATTTAAATTACGGTAAGCAGCTACCGTAAGACGGTGTCACTTCGCCCTGGAGGGTAACTTCACCATTATGTTACCCAGAGTATCAAATCCAGGGACGGAATATCTGGAAGATAGATTTGATGTTTCATCTTCACAAGTCCAGGTAAATCCTAAAGCCTCGCAGATCGATCGATACACTGGCTCGCGAGGATGTTGATGTTCAGGCTGCCATTATGTTGCCTCATGTTTTACGAATCGATTTCCTGTTCCGTGCGTGACTCACACGGTGCAGGACATAACTTAGACAGAATTTGCACACCAATACTGAACGAACCACACCCTAAATTTGGGAGGGGGGCTGGTCCACAGGGGCGCGATACCGTTGTTAACTGGTTAATTATGTTGATTCGGGGGAGGGGGGTCGAGGTCCTTTTATTAACGACCTCGATACCCTCCCAACAAATCAACGTAATTAGGCCTAACCAATTTACATACCTCGACCCCTCCCCCCCCCCCAAATCAACATAATTAGACAATTAATAACGCGGTAACGATCACCTGTGAGCTGGTCGATCTGACGGATACTGTTGACTTTTAACAAGCTTCAAAGTAACAACTAATCAAAATTAGGCCAGTTCTAATTGTACCGTACTTCACCCTAAATTTGGGGGCTGGTCCTCAGGACCTCGATACCGTTGTAATTGGTTAATTACGTTGATATGGGGGAGGGGGGTCGATGTCGTAAAGAAAAGGGCCTCGACCGCCGCTCCCAAATCAACATAATAACCAACTAAAAACGGTAACGAGCACATGTGAGCTGGTCGATCTAACCGGATACTGTTGACTTTTAACAAACTTCAAAGTAACAACTAATAAAAATTAGACCGGAACGAATTGCACCATATTTCACCGGGATATGTTTGTGTTGAAAGGTGTGAATGACTGTCCCATCAACTAATATCTCTTTCAGTCGAGAATGCGTGTAGTTCAGGTTGACTTTTTTTATATAACTATTTTGCATTACTCGTTCAAAAGAGGGAGCTTATAATGTATTAATTGAGCTAGATTATTATATCTGTAGCAAATAAAACTGAAATTTGAACGGTATTGCAAAGCACAATATACCTGTTTAAACGCGTACTCTCAAACCGAAATGCTGACATATAGTGCAGTCAGTGGTGACATGCAATTCACGAACATTTCAAGAATGATTTTCAAGAATTCCTGAAAGAATATCACTTCTTGAACCAAAGTAAAATTAACACAAACTAAACTTCAATAGATTGCAATAGATTATATATATATCGAGATGAATTTGTGTTTTTCTGCAATTCGGAAATAATGTGGAAATTTTTGCCCTTCACGAGAAAAATATTTGTGATAAGCGTATCCATGCAGTATTCTAATTATTATTTATTTTGTTTTACCGGTATATAAAATTTCATATTGCATTGCATGAGTGATCGTTTTGCCGGGGTTTTCAGTGATTCTTCGTCTCAAAACAGGAGCAATAACCGACTTCTCAGATGTCGTCAATCAAACGAGTTTACTATGACCCAAATAGGATTTATGAATGATGTGTGTAAGGCCAGTGGCTGTATTCATTGTTTCAAAACAAGCCGAGTGCGTGACGAAGTTGGCACAGTCAATTTCCGAAAATGTTAACAGTGTCCGTATTATTCGAGATATTTTGAAACCCTGCAGTTTAGTAGATTTATTTCCATAAACTATTGAAAACATATTGTGTATACTGTGGTCTAGTTTCCATCAAACAGGCTTCGCCGAACAGCATCTTACCGGAAAGAAGTAAAGTAGCCGAGCCAGTGTATCGATCGATCTGCGATGATTTAGGATTTACCTGGACTTGTGAAAATGAAAACTACAAAATGACTACCATTATTCCGTGATATCGATAATATATCACGCTCGAAATAACTTTGTAATTATCGCCATTAGTACCGGGGTTCAATCACATAGGGAGACGTAATAATATATTCGTGTTTACCAGCACAAAGGTCAACAATGCCGCCTACGGTCATAGAGGTGTGCGTGGTTGAGCATTTGGCAATTTCACTGGGCATGGGATAAAAGCGACACTCGCTGTGAGAGTTGGCATGAATACATTATGACGCCTCACCATGTAATTGAGACCCGCTGCATTAAACAACTGTTCTGGAGTTTATATGGACAGAATTACAAAGTTATTTCGCGTTATATATTATGGATATCATGAAGTAACGGTGGTTATTTTGTAGAGTTCAGTTTGTTCTACGCAACGGAAGAAAGAAACTTTATGCAGAGTTAACTATTGTTTTTGACGAGCTCCAAAGTAGACGACTAAATAAAATGGACGTTAGTGGCCTGTACCCCGCGCTTGTCATAAAGAATTAAAGTAGTAACACGCGCTAGCCTGCGTGACACCATAGGGATAATTCAAAGTTAAATAACAAAAGCGCTATTTAAAGACAGTGAAATATCAGGTTTATACGGGTGATGAAACTCCTTATAATGAATAGCCGAGTAAATAATGAAATGATTTTTTTTTTTTTCCAAAACGATATTTCTAACTTTGTATATAGTTTTTTTCTATACAGGAATAAGTCACGGTTAGACTTATTATAATAAGTCGACATATAACGTTTGAAAAAAAAATCAATTTGAATTAAAACAAGTTAATACTTACGATCAACAATATTAATATTTCCCGCTCCAGCCAAGCTTAGTACATTTCCGATCACTACATCGCGAGGTTTACACTCCGTCACGCCGTTAGCAGATCCACAGATTTTCCATAGTCCAAAATATCCTTTGATGTTCGAGTTAAATCCACCGTTCAAGCCCCGATTGGAAGAACCACCGAAGGACCTTAACGTCTGGCTCACATCAACAGAAACCCAGTAATTAGTTGCAAATCCAACCACGTGCAAAATTAGCGCCAGAACTATGACGGCGAGTGCTCCCGTTCGAACAGCTGAGACCGATCGTGCCATAATTAATTCCAATATCACCTGCGCTTTGTCGATAGAATTTAACTTCTTAGCTTAGTTTTCCAGAACAGAACAATTTATATATGAGTATTTCGAATTTCCTGAACAGCAGCCCGTTATATACGACTTGCAGTTCCTCTTTCTAAAAATAAAACACTCAAAAATAAAATAAATTCTCTCACTACGTCAGCAAATGACTGCGCCTCATTTTTTCTCAAGTTAGTACGGATATCCGGATATTTCACCCAGGGTGATTGTGAAATATCGGCATGGAAATTTTCTTTCAATAACATTCTGATTCTAACATATATATATATAAATATTTGCTCAAGATTTTATCATTTATTTTGTAGGAATATAGGAATATGTTAGCGGTATACCTAGCCGGTCCCATCATCCTTGGTTTGTCCACAGAGCTAACTATAGAAAGGTTTGTCTGACCCACATATGGAGGATATATTTAGATCAAAGTTCATGTTAATGATACGCGTGCGGTATTTTGACCGTTTATTCTCCCGGATTTATCTTTTTGACAACGGGTTTGATCAAAGTCACGTGAGAATTCTCCTGTTTTGATGAGACGTATTTCCGGTCAGAACGATGTTGTTCATGAAGGGTATACGTTTATACGTTTAAGCTTATTATATAGATTTATGGATACTTGCCCCCCCCCACCCCACCTTCCCGGCTCGAACAACGAACGATGAAGTTCAACTTGGGAAATATGATAGTCTTTATTCTTGGATATTAACGATGACCCTAGAACATCGTGCGAGGCAAGAAAGTTACAAAAGGAAAAGAAAAAACCCTGTAATGAAAAACAACAATCTGCATTGCTTAACTCGTCTATGGATATGGGACCACGTGAATTATTTGATACACCATCAAAGTAAATATGGATGGATAAACCATGAAATAACCCATCACAATGTGATTACTATCAGTAAGGAATCATTTCGAACAATATTTGATTACCATCTACATGATCAATAATAATTGGTTAACATGATTAGGGAATTTATATCCATAATGTTATACATGCTTAATAATTAAATCCATTCGAATAACATTTAATGTTTATAAAATCAAAGTACAAGAAAATGTCATGGAGTACACTTGGTCTACATGTATCTGTCATACACTGTACATGTAGGCCTACCTTAGTATCAATTGCTCCTAGGCCTGTGAATGCCGACCACAGAAATCCACTTACTGAGTCACATGATCACTACACGACTGAGGAGAGAATTTAATTGACCCAATTTCATCCATTATCTCAAGTAATTGATGACCTTTTAAATTATCATTTAAATAGATGAGACAATTACAATTTATTTGATACGCAAATCAATCAACACATTGGATTCGTGGAAATAGATGAATTCAATACCAAGAATTATACTTGTCTAACAGAGACCGTTATGGTATCACAGATGAAAACTGTGTACGTTCCGATAATGATTTACAATAATGGCAGGAATGAAATGTGACACAGTTTGTCGGTTCAAAATAGCATCATCACGTATTACATATTTAATGCGAAAATGACAGTTTCACTCACATTTGGCAGAACACCAACTCCCCCTGCATTGTTATGATCACCAGAATCTCATGTCACACCGCATTATCGACAAAATAAACTAATTTGTCGGACAATCAACAACGATAGAGCCAGGGTCCATCATCATTTGTCACCATGAAGAGCTGGGAGTAGGTGTTGGATAAGTTATACTACAGTCCCGACAGTCCGGCGGCCTATAGTGCATTGACGGCTCTCTATCGAGCGGCCAAACCACAGGGGATACAACGTGCTCAAGTGCGAGATTGGTTAAGAAAACAAGACACCTATACCTTACATCGAGCTGCTCGTCGCCATTTTCTACCGGGTCATCGTGAGAGGACTAGATGCCCAATGGCAAGCGGATTTGGTCGATATGAGCGCCTTTGCAAACACAACGATGGGAATCGGTATATCTTGACATGGATCGATATCCTGTCGAAGTAAGCGTGGGTGGTACCCATCCGGACGAAAACGGGGGCGAATCTCATAGCGGCGTTCAAGGACATCTTTAAGACCGGGCGCAAACCCATGTATTTGCAAACCGACGAAGGCACGGAATTCCTCAACAGACCGCTCCAACAGTTTCTGAAAGCCCAGAAGGTGTTTTTCTTCCATACGTACAACGAGACCAAGGCTTCCGTGGTGGAAAGGTTCAACAGGACATTCAAAGGCCGCATGTATAAATATTTCACCTATAAGAATACAAGGCGGTACATCGATGTTCTCCCGAAACTTGTGAGTGGTTACAATCGAGCCTATCACCGGAGTATAGAGAGAGCCCCCATTACCGTGACCCAACGCAATGAAGCCCAAGTCCGGCGTGTCTTGTACCCCAGGCAATCGCAGCGAACGACGAAGGAGGTGTACAAGGTCGGGGACCCTGTACGGATCAGTAAAGTCAAAGGTCAATTTGAGAAAAGTTACTTTCCCAACTGGAGCGATGAGCACTTCCTGATTAAACGACGAACTGGAAGATCTTCAAGGGGAACCGTTGCTAGGAACGTTTTACGAGACGGAATTACAGCCTGTCGTGAAAACACAGCAAGACTACTACACGGTGGGGCAGATTTTGAAAACGGAACGTCGGCATGGCAAACTGTTTTATTTCGTCAAATGGCAAGGCTGGCCCAGTTCCTTCAATTCCTGGGTGGCGGCCAACCAGGTGAAACGACTATAAAGCCAGACACCACTACCGTCATCCTTCATTCCACGTTCGACCACGGTGCTATGGACAAGCAGCAGCTGCCTCTGAACACAGCGTCTCCCAGAACGCGCAAAGCGCAAGTAAGCTTTGTGGTGATACTGCTAACCCTGCTGAGTGTGTTGTACGGAGGTGTGTTTCACGACGTAGCCTATGTCAGCACGCTACTTAACCAACTTAGAACTCCAGCTGTGAGTGGCAGTGAAACCAGTCTACAGATAGCACCAGTCACCTCCGCGATCGAAACGAGCCCAGTCATCACCACCACCAAACCACGTGTACAAGCCACACACCGAGTATACAGTCAACACCTACACCAAGTACACCCACTACGTCTGAAAACCCACCGGATTTCATCCCTCACAGTGAACAGACAACGACGACCGACGTTGTACCCACCACCACTCCAGTTCACTCGTACCAAATTTACAAGAGCGGGTTACCACGATAGCGGATACACCTCGTACCATGGACGCTCGGTGGCAGCCTCCCTTCACTTGCGTCATCGCAGGACCGACGGGTTCCGACAAAACGCACTTCGTCAGGAAGCTCCTTCAACACGCCGACAGCATGATCACCTCACCCATTGCCCGAGTCGTGTGGTGTTACGGAGAATAGCAGGCAGCGTATGCAGCAATGCCCCACATCATGTTCGTGGAAGGCCTACCCAACCTGGCCGATTTGGAACCGGACACCTTGGTGGTTCTGGATGATCTCATGGCGGAGACGGATGCGCGGGTCACCCAACTCTTCACCAAAGGCAGCCACCATCGACGGCTCAGCAACATCTACATTGCGCAGAATCTGTTCAGTAAAAACAAAGAAGATCGGAACATCAGCTTAAATGCCCACTACCTGATGGTCTTCAAAAACCCGAGAGATAACACTCAACTGCTGCACCTGGCGATAGAATTTAACTTCTTAGCTTTTCTAACGTTTTCCAGAACAGAACAATTTATATATGAGTATTTCGAATTTCCTGAACAGCAGCCCGTTATATACGACTTGCAGTTCCTCTTTCTAAAAATAAAACACTCAAAAATAAAATAAATTCTCTCACTACGTCAGCAAATGACTGCGCCTCATTTTTTCTCAAGTTAGTACGGATATCCGGATATTTCACCCAGGGTGATTGTGAAATGGGGCAGATTTTGAAAACGGAACGTCGGCATGGCAAACTGTTTTATTTCGTCAAATGGCAAGGCTGGCTCAGTTCCTTCAATTCCTGGGTGGCGGCCAACCAGGTGAAACGACTATAAAGCCAGACACCACTACCGTCATCCTTCATTCCACGTTCGACCACGGTGCTATGGACAAGCAGCAGCTGCCTCTGAACACAGCGTCTCCCAGAACGCGCAAAGCGCAAGTAAGCTTTGTGGTGATACTGCTAACCCTGCTGAGTGTGTTGTACGGAGGTGTGTTTCACGACGTAGCCTATGTCAGCACGCTACTTAACCAACTTAGAACTCCAGCTGTGAGTGGCAGTGAAACCAGTCTACAGATAGCACCAGTCACCTCCGCGATCGAAACGAGCCCAGTCATCACCACCACCAAACCACGTGTACAAGCCACACACCGAGTATACAGTCAACACCTACACCAAGTACACCCACTACGTCTGAAAACCCACCGGATTTCATCCCTCACAGTGAACAGACAACGACGACCGACGTTGTACCCACCACCACTCCAGTTCACTCGTACCAAATTTACAAGAGCGGGTTACCACGATAGCGGATACACCTCGTACCATGGACGCTCGGTGGCAGCCTCCCTTCACTTGCGTCATCGCAGGACCGACGGGTTCCGACAAAACGCACTTCGTCAGGAAGCTCCTTCAACACGCCGACAGCATGATCACCCCACCCATCGCCCGAGTCGTGTGGTGTTACGGAGAATAGCAGGCAGCGTATGCAGCAATGCCCCACATCATGTTCGTGGAAGGCCTACCCAACCGGACACCTTGGTGGTTCTGGATGATCTCATGGCGGAGACGGATGCGCGGGTCACCCAACTCTTCACCAAAGGCAGCCACCATCGACGGCTCAGCAACATCTACGTTGTGCAGAATCTGTTCAGTAAAAACAAAGAAGATCGGAACATCAGCTTAAATGCCCACTACCTGATGGTCTTCAAAAACCCGAGAGATAACACTCAACTGCTGCACCTGGCGAGACAAATGTATCCCGGCCGCACACCGTTTGCGTTGGAAGTCTTTAAAGATGCGACAACCCCTCAGCACGGTATATGCTCTTCGACCTCAAGCAAGCCACCCCCGATCACCTTCGACTACGGACCGGCATCTTTCCCGGAGAGGCCCACCACGTGTACATGCAAAAATAATGTAAACACACCCACAGTGGCCCCCCAACTGGAGTGTGTGTGTTTGATGATGGGGATAATAAAAATAATTAATACCACAGCATGGTTGACTTTGTCTCTGTTCTCTGAGGTAGATAAAAAGGGCAGAGTTGTGGGTTCTAGCATTAGTTGTACATGATGTCTGCGCGAGTACGGAAGTACGCCCCGACGCTCCGTGTATTGAAGACGGCCCCACCCGAGTTGTTCCGAACCATTGTACGCGGTGTGGACCCTGACCGTGTACGCTGTCTGTGTGAGATCGGGTACAACCTGTTAAAAGGCAACGTACCACTGACTCCGGCTCAGAAGATCAAATTGACCAAGCATAAGACAGGTCTCCGAACCCTAGTCCAGAAGCGAGTCTCTCAAACACAAAAGAAAAAGGTGTTACAGAAAGGTGGCTTTCTTCGGGGCCATCTTAGCACCGTTGGCCGCTTCCGGGTTGGGTCCAGTATTGGGTGGACTCTTCGGCCGACAATGAACCACACGAAAAAAATGGTCCCCGTCGAACCACGGCTCCTTCAAAACCTCCAATCGCCCTACCCTGTCCCACCTACGGTGAAGACCATAAACACCCTCGATGAAGAGATGCAACAGATCTTACAAAGACCGGAGTTAAGCGACAATGAGAAAGTACAACGGTACAATGAGACGCTTCAACGGTACATGACGTTCATGGACCAATACAAAACCTCCTCTACCCCAGCACCACCACCACCACCACTACGTGACACACCGCCGATCTCAGAACCGCTCCAACAGCCGCCATTACCAGGGGTACCACCCACAGCCCCACAGTGGGTGG
The DNA here is from genome assembly GCA_036873755.1 of Hanleya hanleyi. NCBI lineage: Eukaryota > Metazoa > Mollusca > Polyplacophora > Lepidopleurida > Hanleyidae > Hanleya > Hanleya hanleyi. Next base: position 47,252 of record JAVTVY010015896.1, read on the forward strand.
AAGACGAAGTGCTGAAGAGTGTACCTGCATCGTTCAAGAAACAAGCTGGCCTGGTATTACAACGGATGAAACAGAATCCTAACATGACTTTGAATGATAAAGGCGAACTACTGGTACAGAATCAAGTGGTCCCCGGGAGCCACATGACGGATTTAGTGAATGACCTGATGCGTCTGGAATTGGTGGGGAACTCCCAGCGCTAGGCCTGGATGCAGCGGACCCAGCAATCGCCGCGTGGCCCACTACCTTCTTGGGAAGCCGAGTGGGAACCGGAGTCACCCCCCAAAACACCACCACAACGGGCAACTTCTTTTCACGCCTTTAAAAAACCACCCCTGATCAAAACACCCCCATCTCCAGAGCCGTGACACGTAGCAAGTCACCGCGACGAACACGATGCCGGAAACAACCGCCCAAGGCCTGGGACACCTATTAAAACCAACAGCAGCAGCAGGACAGCTCAGTCGCCATGTTTCACCTCACCCTACCCAGTAACAGTTCGCTGGATGTGTTTCTTGACAACACCTTGGCCAAGTACGTGACCCAGTTACCGCAACCGTTGCATTTACCTGGACGATGGGAATTTGGCCTCGTGGATATCCAATACCCTTACTCGTGGGACAACGTGCGAGCCAATGAAGTGTGGTACGAGGTGACCTACGAAGGAAAAGACACCCAACTCACCCTCCCCGAAGGCCAATACGATACTCCCAATGTGTTCATGGGTGGGCTGACAAGACTGTTGCATTATAAGGCTCTACGGGAGGTCACGAATGTTTCAAAACCCATCAAAACCTATCCTTTCAAGAATCACGTGGACTTCGATTACAACGCACACAACGACAGGGCACAGATCATCCTCACAGCTGGGTTTCGATCTACAGACGTTCGCTGGCCCCACCGCCCACCAAGGCCAGATGCCGATGGATATAGTCGGGTATGTACGGACTCCACGTCTACTCGGACGTGGTCGACAACCACATCGTGGGCGATATCAACACACCTCTGTTACGGGTGGTCCCCATTAAAAAGACGTATGGAGATCAAGTCACCCACAGTTTCACCCACATGCTCTACCTACCCGTAAGACAAACCGACATCAACACTATCACGGTGGAAATAAGAGATGACTCGGGACGACCGGTGGCATTCGAACGCGGGAAAGTGGTGCTGACACTTCATTTTCGAGAAGCACGTGCTTCCCACTTTGTATAATGAAGGTGCCTTACGAGTGCGATGCACGCAGCTATATGGACTATTATGCCCAACAGGCCGGCGGTGGCCTTCCGGTCTTTAGTGGTGCACGTATGCAACGAGGACATGGACTGGGGAACATACTCGGGAGCATCGTCAAAACGTTCCTGCCCTTGGTGACGCGTGGGGTGAAAGCAATCGGCAAACAAGCGGTACGCATTGGACTGCAAGTCGCTGGTGATGTCTTGGGGGTACAGCACCCAAAGAAGCCTTGAAACGGCGGGCCTAAGAAGCAGTAGGCGTTTTGGTGGCCAAAGCACAACGCACATTAGGGAATAAAAGACCTGCACCACTGAGACCACGCACCAGTCGACGACCGACCTAGCGACGACGCACATCGAAGACCCAGGATATCTTTTCTTAAAACATGTCCTTGATCCACGCAGAGTCCTGCCCCTCCACCAACAATGAATTTGATTTGTGGACCGTCCCGCCCACACAGACCAGTGCCGAACAAGGAGTATGGGTGGAGCATCTCCCGCTCTCCAGCATCAACGAAAGAGGGCCCATCGGTACATACTCTATATTTCTACATGCTGATCGTTGACCTGAGCTCAGAAAACAATTGTACCTAATGTGACGGTGCGTTAAATAATAAAACATGGTGTTTAATATTTCAATTTGTTTGCTGTGAACATACCCAGGGCGGCTCACCCAGCCCGGGTATGATGTATCATTGGGGATAATAAACTATATGAACATTGCTGAACATGTTATTCAAGACCACCGCTACCCGATTGTATAATACAGAACAGATATGGAATAATACAGCACATATTTAGTATAATACACAACAGATACTCTATAATACAGCACACAACATATGTTGTATACTACAGGACAGATATTGTATAATACAGCACAGATATGGTATAATTCAGGACAGGTATGGTATAATACAGCACATATATGGTATAATAGAAGGCAAATATTGTATAATACAGCACAGATTGCTGACTGTCTACTGATACGGAGAGCTTGACTTCAGATAGTCCGCCTACATCCTAGGAAAGTGAGGCAGAACCTACCTTCTGGGATCGTATTGTGACAGCAGCTATCAATACTCACGCTGCAGCGATCGAGGACGCAGGACAGGGTAACTTACAACATGCGTACACCCAAATGCGCCCTTGCATCAGGAAAACAGCCATGGTCATCTATAAACAGTATACCTTACTACCGTTTGAAATGAAAGGCGACCCCACACACAGGTCCATCATGAAGACCAAGCGTCACTTGGAAGAGGATATGGGGTTACCACCCAGCGAGGCCCTGGAAAATGCGATTAGAATGCGCAAACAACTGTTTCAGGATATGCTGACCGATGAATATCCAGGCCTGCCCGGCGACGATTACAACAAACGGATAAGAGCGAGCATGGCCGAAGATGGGAAGATTCTTTAGCTCTACTACATACACTAGATATCATTCATGGGATGTTTCTTTGTTTATAGAGTTGCTTGAATTTCTCATTAAAAATATCTATGTGAAATTTGGCAACACAATATATCAACAGCATATAGGTATTCCAATGTGTACTAATTGCGCACCCCTGTTGGCTGACTTGTATATGTTCTCTTATGAATATGACTATATGCAGGCGCTTTCAAAAACCGATCCATTCAAAGCCCGTTCCTTCTCATTCACCAAACGCTATATAGACGATCTTCTCGCTGTGGATAATCGCTATATAAATGACGCAGCGAAGGATATATATCCACCTTCACTGGATTTGAAGGAAACTACAGATAGCCCTACAGGCACATCTTATTTAGATCTATATCTCTACAAAAATGAAGCGGGCATTCTCTCTCGTCGACTTTATAACAAAAGAGATGATTACAACTTCGACATCGTAAACTATCCCTTTCTGGCCAGTAATATTCCAGTGGGACCTGCATATGGCGTATACATATCTCGCCTAGTAGCATTTGCTAGATCCTGTGTTAATTGTGACGATTTCAATCAACGTCACAAAAAATTGTTGCAGAAACTTATAAAACAGGGCTATTCCTCCAAGCGCCTCCACTCAAAGTTTCTCAAATTTGGCGATACATATCGCATGCTGATAGCAAAATACGAACGTAGCGTGCAAGATCTATGGCGTTACGTTTCGTAACTTGTGTTTATTTCCGCTTAACCCGGGGATAGGGGGCGTATGAACCCATGTACTTCAAGATCCTCATGGTGCTCATATGAACAGTGGACAATCAAAGCGTGACTGAGATACACCATTCTCTAGATAACGACTTTAGAATGGTTATTATGGATTAAGAATACTGATCAGCGATACGGATTTTATATTTTTAGAACATCATGATGTCTTGTCGGCATCATTGAAAACTGTTGACCGCTTCTCTCTTGCAGGAAACTAGCCTACGTTTATGTATACTATGATTGACTTTTTTGAATTTGGTGCTAATACTGTTATATGGATATGGAATAGGTCTTGGGATTATGGACGCGGATATTCTTTAATGGACGACGGCTGAATTATGAATGACGGACTAGACGCTTGTACTCTCTTAAGGACGGTTTCTGATTGGGCAAGAGCAGCCGAGAACACATCTAACGGACAAGAACGAGTATGACAGATACAGCGTCAAATGGCGGCCTCTGATTGGACAAGAGTCGTCTCGAATTTTAAACCTACCCATCTCTAACTATAAATACGAGAACACGCATGTTAGATGTACTTTCTCACAACCTGTACTAGACCCGATCAAATGGAGAAGCCAGCCAATTCCAAGGCAGACGAGCAATCGTTGAAGATTGACGAAAAGGTGCCGGTTCCTACTCGAATCCCCAAAAGAGTTACCAAAATATACCCACCCATAACTATGGGAATGATAGATGATTTCTTCAGTGTGGGTTACAGTTCAACCAGGGGAGAGCCCGGGGATCTCCGCTACCATCGCCAGCGATGCCTGACCTGCCTTGAAGGTGTACCCTTGGCCGGGTGTGATCTTTGCACGCGGAGAGAGGAGATTTTCTAGTGGGTGAAGTGAGAGCTTGCCACCAAAGGCCATTTTTTTCTTGTATGGAAAAATATGACCGCAATTATCTCGAAAGAGAGACTTCTAACATATGTACAGACGGCTGAATATTAGGTCACACCAAGCAATGATGGAACTTTCTGAAAACGGCGATTTCTGATTGGACCAGAGCAGGCGAGAATACATCTAACATAATTGTATTGTAAACATACCCATACATCTAACATATTTGTATTGTAAACATACCCAACGTGGCTCCCCCAGCATGGATATGCATAGGGAAGAATAAACTGTATGAAAACTTGTTGTTGTTGTTGTTGTTGTTGTCTCTTCAGCCATCTTTGTTGTTGTTGTTTTTCTCTCGTCTGTCTATATCATGGCGTCAAGGCGTTATGCTAGTGCGTTAAGGCGGACGTTGACGGGCGTCACCGCATTTCGATGTATTGGTGTCTAGAAAAATGAGAGCTTTTGGGCTAATTCACCAGGGCGTTGAAGCGTTGAACTTCGCGTTGGTGGGCGTTGCTACAAGATGCCACTCCACTCGACGCATTCGGACAAGGGACGGCCCATTTCTACACCAAATACCTTCCTTCGCCGCCACAAAAGGCCCGCTTTGGCTACTACTCGTACTGATGACGTCACCGATGACGTCACAAATGCAATGGACATCCTTCAAATCAGGCTCTCCACCCCGTGAGCTAGAAAATGACACCTCACACGATGCATTCTCTACATCAAATACCTTCATTCACTTCACCAAAATGGCCACTTTACTTACTACACCCAAATGCGCATGCGCAGATTGACGCGACTTGCAATAAAAAACACGCCATTCTGACTCTACCGCAAACAAAACTTTACTTTGAAACCTCCCACAACCCATTTGGTCTACTAGTGGTCCATATCGGCCCCAAAATGTCTATTTCCATAGTACGGCCTGCCTGAGCACGCACAGAATGACGATATTCCTACCTCACATCCACCCAGTCGGATGCTCACTCACGTGTGCTTCACATTGATACCTCACTCGACTCCAACGGACCAATAGTGGCCCACCTAAACCCCAAACCGTCTATTCCCATTCCCTTTTCCCACAATTCCCTGTCTACGCCTGCGCAGAATGTTGAACACGAACGACACACTTGTCCAGGGGGATGCTGCTTCACGAATGCTTCACAACAATACCTCATAAAACTCCATCGGCCCACTAGGGGCTCACCTCGACCTCAAAACGTCTATTTCCATACCCTTTTCCCACAATTCCCTGTCTGCGCATGCGCAGAATGTCGAACACGGACGACACACTATTTCCAACGTCTATTTCCATACACTTTGTCTACTGCACATGCGCAGAATGACGTCAGTTCCACGTCATACTAGTCCAGGCGGATGCCCCCTCACCTATCCTTCACAACGACACCTCACTCAAATCCATTGGACTATTAGTGGTCCACCTAGACCCCAAAACGTTATTTCCATACCCTTTTCCCACAATTCCCTGTCTGCGCATGCGCAGAATGTCGAACACGGACGACACACTAGCCTCGTCGGATGGTCCCTCACGACTGCTTTACATTAATACCTCACTCAACTCCATCGGACCACGAGTGGCCCACCTAGACCCCAAAACGTCTATTTCCATACACTTTGTCTACTGCGCATGCGCAGAATAACGTCAGTTCCACGGCACACTAGACCAGGCGGATGCCTCCTCATGTATCCTTCACAACGATATCTCACTCGACCTGATCGGCCTATTAGTTACAACACATATAAGGGACACTTGGAAGAGGTGCCGACATACTGACAGTCACATGGCTTTACAGTATAGTCTTTTGGTTAACCTATTCTAAAGCACATACCAAAAATCTAACGATTTGTGATATGTGTTGTATCTAGGGTACGCTTTTATTGTACCTGTTCATGTGGCAACTTGGATGACATGACCACACGGCCCCTAGCACCGGCATAAGCGGTGTTAGATACAAATATAGAGCTATTATGGAAATACTCTGACAACTCGTATATTGGTAATTGGTGAGCTGTGTCGCTGTGACAACTCGTACACTGGGGATTGGTGAGCTGTATCGTCGTCAGATAAAATTGACGGCATTCAACACAAAAGACTAGCCTGTAAGGCCCGATGTCGACCAAGCATCAACTTCCCACAAATGCCAACATATATCAAAGACCTCAAAACGTCTATTTCCATACCCTTTTCCCACAATTCCCTGTCTGCGCATGCGCAGAATGTCGAACACGGACGACACACTATTTCCAACGTCTATTTCCATACACTTTGTCTACTGCACATGCGCAGAATGACGTCAGTTCCACGTCATACTAGTCCAGGCGGATGCCCCCTCACCTATCCTTCACAACGACACCTCACTCAAATCCATTGGACTATTAGTGGTCCACCTAGACCCCAAAACGTTATTTCCATACCCTTTTCCCACAATTCCCTGTCTGCGCATGCGCAGAATGTCGAACACGGACGACACACTAGCCTCGTCGGATGGTCCCTCACGACTGCTTTACATTAATACCTCACTCAACTCCATCGGACCACGAGTGGCCCACCTAGACCCCAAAACGTCTATTTCCATACACTTTGTCTACTGCGCATGCGCAGAATAACGTCAGTTCCACGGCACACTAGACCAGGCGGATGCCTCCTCATGTATCCTTCACAACGATATCTCACTCGACCTGATCGGCCTATTAGTTACAACACATATAAGGGACACTTGGAAGAGGTGCCGACATACTGACAGTCACATGGCTTTACAGTATAGTCTTTTGGTTAACCTATTCTAAAGCACATACCAAAAATCTAACGATTTGTGATATGTGTTGTATCTAGGGTACGCTTTTATTGTACCTGTTCATGTGGCAACTTGGATGACATGACCACACGGCCCCTAGCACCGGCATAAGCGGTGTTAGATACAAATATAGAGCTATTATGGAAATACTCTGACAACTCGTATATTGGTAATTGGTGAGCTGTGTCGCTGTGACAACTCGTACACTGGGGATTGGTGAGCTGTATCGTCGTCAGATAAAATTGACGGCATTTAACACAAAAGACTAGCCTGTAAGGCCCGATGTCGACCAAGCATCAACTTCCCACAAATGCCAACATATATCAAAGACCAAAAGGTTTGTAGAGGGGGCGGGCCTCGGGGACGAAACGTCCACCAGTAGAATCTCGCCATATACACCTAGACCCCAAAACGTTCCTTCCAATGCACTTTTTCCACAATTCCCTGTCTGCGCATGCGCAGAATGTTGACAACGGCCGACATACTAGTCCAGGCGGGTGCCCCCTCACGTATCCTTCACAACGATACCTCAGTCGACCCCATCGGACGACTAGGGGCCCACCTCGACCGCAAAACGTCTATTTCCATGCCCTTTTCCCACAATTCCCTGTCTGCGCATGCGCAGAATGTTGACAACGGCCGATGCACTAGTCCAGCCGGATGCCCCCTAACGTAGGCTTCACATTGATACCTCATACGACTCCATCGGGCCATTAGTGGCCCACCTAGATCCCAAAACGTCTATTTCCATACCCTCTTCCCACAATTCCCTGTCTGCGCATGCGCAGAATGTTGACAACGGCCGAGGCACTAGGCCAGGCGGATACCCCCTCACATAGGGCTTCACATTGATACCTCATACGACTCCATCGGCCCATTAGGGGCTCCCCTAGATCCCAAAACGTATATTTCCATACACTTTGTCTACTGCGCATGCGCAGAATGACGATATTCCAACCCCACACCCACTCCGTCGGATGCCCCCTCACATAGGCTTCACATTGATACCTCACTCGATCCCATCGGGCCATTAATGGTCGACCTAGACCCCAAAACGTTTATTTCCATACCCTTTGTCTACCGCGCATGCTCCCTCCCATAGGCTTCACATTGATACCTCACTCGACCCAATCGGTCCACTAGGGACCCACCTAGGTCACAAAACGTCTATTCCCATACTCTTTTTAGGTATTCCCCGTATATATTAACATTGGAGGTCAACCCATGGGATTACCTTCTCTCCGCGGAAGCTTTCTCCTGCGACCGCATCACCGCTAGACCGCATCACCGCGGAGGAATTCGCGGTCAAAGGTTGCCGGAATTATAGCGGCCTTGCGGTCCAGAGGACAAAGGCCGTAAATGGCCGCTTCCTATACTTTAACCTGCAAAAGCGCCCCCTGTCGGTTGCAAGAGTTACCTCCCCCGGCAAAATGTTACCTTTTCGGGTTTTTCTATACTACTGATGTGGATGAGGACGACAGTGACAATAGATTTTGGGACATCGCGGTGAATAAAGCCCTTGATGTGCACATACTATGACAACATAGACCAGGTGATTTCCAAGCAGCCGATGCGTTCATGCGCCCAGAGATCTTGCAAACATTGACGGACCTTTATTTGAAACAACTCAGAGTGATGAATGAACTGCACCAGGAGAAATTCAACAAGCAGCCAGAGGATGCTAGGTCCCCCACAGAAATGGCAGCAATGTTTTTAGCATTGTTAGTCTCAGGGGATATACATGAGGGAGGCAACTGCTACTTCATAGGCGTTGGGTGCGGAAGGGTCTTCTGCCTCCCAAAGTTTCGAGATCAACTAAGAATGGCTGACTGAACGTTGATTGCTGCTGTAATATAGTTTCCATGCAGTGAAGCATGGAAATTATGTAACCGAGATGCAACCCCAAGTGACATCTCAAGGCATATTATCTGCAAACAAAATTTGACGAGAATCTAAAGGCGTCCTTAACCCATTTTCTCAAGAACCAAATTTTAAATTTGCCACCAGGTGTCGCCATCTGTAGGTGCAAGTAAGCGAAACACAATCCCAAACGTCATCTCACGGCATGGTATCAGCATACGAACTTTGGAAAGAATCTTAAGAGGGGTCTTCAAGTTATTACCCGGAAACCAAATTTAGAGTTTGCCACCAGGTGTTGCCACCTGTAGGCACGAGTGTGCGAAGCACAATCCCAAGGGACATCTTATGGCATATGAATACCAAATTTGAGAAGAGCAGTTGTCAAACTATTGCCCGGAAACAAATTTCGGATTTTTCCACCAGGTGTCACCACCTGTAGGCAGAAGCAGGCGAAAAACAATCCCAAGGGACATCTCATGGCATGGTTTCTGCATACCAAATTGGAGAAGAATACGATGAGCGAAATCAAATTTAGATTTTGACACGAGGTGGTGCCACCTGTAAGCGCAAGTGAGCGAAACGCAATCGCAAGCGACATTTTATGTCATGGTAAATTTAAAGAAGAATCTGATGAGCGGTTTTCAAGTTATCACCCGGAAACAAATTTGGTATTTTGCCACCAGGTGATGCCACCTGTACGTACAAATGAGCGAAAGGCAATCCCTGCAACGTCTCCTGACATAGTATATGCATGTCACATTTGAGTGAGCGAGTGAATATGATTTGACGTCGCTTTCAACTATATTTCAGTCATATCACGACGTCGGGTTCTATTCCTTTTCACACCCGGGAACCCCACAGGTGTCTCAGTTAGTCGCCTCTTACAACAAGCTCTCTGATGAGCTGAGGCTTATTTTTACCATGACCTGCGGTGTGTACATCGACATCCCAGGTCAATCCCCGGAAGCCCCACGGGGCTGCTAAATTTGAGGCGATTCTGAGGAGCAGTTCTCAAGTTAATGGCCGAAAACAAATTTTGATTTCAACACCAAGTGGCTCCACCGGTAGGCACAAGTGTGCGAAACGCGACATCTCAAGCGTATTCAATATATTTACAGAGTATTATATTAATACTTCTAGAATTACCTTAAGTTTCAGGTGATATTGATAGTCTAATTTATTTAATAAATCATCAAATATTAAAGGTAGCAGGCTCTCATGAGTATATGTGTTTGTTGTTTGTATTCTACTAATTTCCTCTATACGACTTAGGTAGAATTTACGAAATATACCTGGAGATGATTACCCGAGTACCGTTTCTTGTTTATTTATCAACACATCAGGGGAAACAACTCCTCCTGGCATTCCTCCTTTCACGGTAACGAGAGATAGTGGATTAATTCATCATTATATTTACAGAGGTAAACATTTAGTCACATGACTAGTAAATGAATACCAATGTATATAACGATTCTTTACCCCGATTTCATATCCTGGGTTGATCACCCCGACTTCAGAACCTGGGTTAGTTTTACCCCGACTTCAGATCCTGGGTTATTTCATGCATGCATATGCAACCCGTACATTACTGTTTTATTATTCCGATATGTTAAATCCAATTACCTGTTGGTAATTCAAGGTCGCTGGAGCTTTCTGGCAACGTTAATTGCGGTACTCACAGCAAGCTGTGCCGCTATGACTTCGAGAACAAATGACCGAAGTGACGAATCTTGCTTGTGCTCCCGAATTTACACTTTCGCGGGCGTGTGACTTAAGCGCCACCTAGCGGAAAATACTCCACGATAGCCTGGAACCTTGCCGACAGCTTATATCTAATTATGAATGAAATGCAAAGAGCATGTTAATAAGTTTGATCAGATAATGGTATGTTTATGACACAAAATATATATATACAGTTATTTATCACAAAAGTATTACATATAAGTCATATTTCAACAAAAACATCGAGTGCAGGATATACAACCACGCTTTGATATTAGGCAAAAACATGGCAGACTACGCGAAGTTGCCGGTTGAAATTTATACAACGAATGGATATTTACGAGAGGATAAATAACTATCATGACCCGACAGCAATAAGGTAAACAACCCAGAGTGATAGATAATTATTTCAAAAAGGACTCAAGTAAGTGTGAAACATTAACATCAAAATATACTGTAAAAATGACCAACCGCGTGACATATTTTTGCAACAACATCAGTTTCATCACCCCCCCCCCCAATCATCATCATCATCACCTTACATATAATCTATTCGTCACACTGTCCCCCACTTTAATGTTCGCTGTCCCCAGCAACATACAAAGTTTAATAATATCGAATTTTCGGGTATGCTAGTGCGGAGCTATTCTCTCGCATTGAAATCAAATATGACAAGTGCATTTAAAACATTACCTGGTAATACAATAACAATACTATCGTTAGAAGAAAATTTATAATTCGTTCATTTTGTTTTCTCTTCTAGGGTCGCCTCTGCTCATCACTCGTCTCCGATCTTGGCTTGGACTCCGGGGCCTCTTGCCGTGCATCGGTTGGCGGATCCATGGGGCTCTGTAGTATTGTTGACCGAAGTGATGCCAGGGTCTGTTGAAATGGTAACGGGACTGACTTGGCTCTCTCCTTAGGTCTGTTCCATTTCCACGGGGATGCACCACTTCACTTCTTAGACGGTCCTGGTTCCTGGGTTTTCTGGGTGGCTTGCTTTCATCAGATGTTTGTGTTGCTGTAGGTTTTTCCGGACATTGATGTGATGATGAAGAGGAAGTGGATTTTATGGCGGTGTCGGGTTTTGGAATGGTGAAGGAGGGCTCATCCAGTTTGAGAAGATGCTTAACTTGGCCAAATTCGTCGCTGATTCCAATAATTTGGTTACGAAGGAACCGGAATCCTTCTCCCTGTTGTTTCATTGCAGCTGTCAGATTGGCATGGGAGTCAATGGTCCCTTGGTACAAAGACCGCAGCACTCCTGTCTGTTCGGTATCTCCTTGATTTAGTTTAACTGCTGCGTCTGTATGAAGCGTAACAGCTCTATTTATGCGGGACAGTTCAGCCGTCAATCCGGAAATACATTTAACCAAATCATTTAAGGTACAGCTCAGTTCAGAATGTTTGGAATTGGTAGCCTCAAGGATCCCAGCGACTTGAGCGATGCTCACATTCGTTGTCATGAGTTGATTTGTTACAGGCCTTAAATCTTGTTCTGGATGTGGTTGCTTGCCAATTGCAGCCAAAATTGCTGTTGCAACAGAGTTGGCAGTTTCTTCAGCCGTTTCATGGATAATATTTGCCACTTTGGTCTCTGACAAACAAGAACTATTGCAAACTTGGTGGCTCCTTATTATCGGAGCGGGTACTTCCTCATCAGGTTTGACCGCAGCGCTGTATTTTGATTTGATGGGGCTTGTGATGGGCGAAATAAGATCCACAGGCTCATTGAAAAATTCCTTGATCTCGCTCTCCTGCCGATGGAGTTCAATAGCCTCTTCACATGGTGTTGAATCTTCTGGGTTGGTAATGATGTATTTCGGAGTGAGGGTGATAGTGCAGATCTCGTCTGTCTCAGGAGGGTTTGTGTCCAAAATGATGCTATTTGGATCTTCCTCTGTCGTAATAGAGTCCACAGCATGGCGAAGTTCAATGATGCCATTCACCTGGTTCAAAATTCTGGGATAATGGCGGAAGACTTCCAAGACCTCGTTCATGTCACATCCAGCCAATGGTAGGGTAGAGTCATTTGGTCCAGTCAGCGGTATTTCAACTGGAATGAGTGTTAGGGTTGGTTCAGCCGGTTTTGTTGGCTTTTGCCCGGATGTAGTATTACCTTCATAGAATGCTATGGATTCCTCTATGGATAGAGTGTTGGTGTCCTCTGGCTTGAGTAGGTACGAGATACCAGTCCCACCGACATTGTCCATTGTTGTGCATGTGGGGTGTTTTTCCTCCATGTGTTTCTTCATTTCGTCCGCTTTCAGTGCAATCTTGTTGCAACTTCCGCAGGAGTATGGGGTTTCATTGCGTGGAAGATGGTTCCTTATTTCCACGCTCTGTTTCTGGAAAAGGACCTAACATGTCCGTTGAAAGTCTATCGAGGAGTGCTCCGACTCTCATATCCCCGAGAGGAGCCCTGGGAGATTTTGTTGGGGCTTTATTTGCTCCACAAGTGTCACAGCGACGAACCCAGTTATCTACGTCTTCCCGTAGTCTCCACCAATAGAATCTCTGCATCGTCTTTTCTCTGGTTTTCTTCCGACCTAAGTGCCCTGCAAGGATGGAATCATGCATCTGGTTCAAAACGTAATCTCTCATGCTTCTTGGTACCAGGAACTGCAAATGACTGCCAGTTGCATCCTTGCGCACAAATTTCCGAAATAATACCCCATCCTTTATCTCAAGGTTGTCCCATGAATTCCAGTAGTGTCGTGAGGCTGGACTCGATGCACATACATCTGGCCCAGATGGTCTTTGACCTCCCTCACACCATTTTAAAACAGGTTCTATGTCAGGGTCCTCCAATTGCTTCTTCCTAAGCGTCGACATCGCATAGCCCTGCAACCATGGCGTCGCAGTTGCTTTACGGTTTGAGCTGTATTCAAGACTATCTGTGCGGGTCTCATTCAGGTGATGTTTACTGGAAAGGCCTGTCAAACGCTGCCCATCTACCCTAACCTTGTTTCGACATGATTGATATAACCCGTCATTTTTGTCGGAAATCCAAAGGTTATTCCAGGTGATGGTTCTCAGCAACAGCAACACCAAATTCAAAACATATCAGAATGCATTTCTCCCAATCCTTTGGAGACAAGGAACAGGCCCTACACATTCCGTATCTTCCGGACCAACCGGTTTCTTCACTCTGGGAGTTTGCCCTCCGTAGTTCGTCTACAGCTTTCATTGGCTCCACTAATGCACCCTGCATTTCTGTGGTTCGTTTACGGCACCTAGCACAAGGTCTGCACTTCAAAGGTTCATGTTCGTCTTCACCTTCACAGAGTCTAGGATTTGGGCATCGAGACAAGGCATCGGCGTTCTGGTGACGCCTTCCTGGTCTGTACTCGATCTCAAAATCAAAGGCTGATAACACTTCTATCCACCTTGCTATCCTGTTCTTGGGCTCCTTGAAGCTGAAAAGCCACTTCAGTGCCTGGTGGTCTGTCCGAATTAAAAACTTCCTTCCCAGAAGATAATGACAGAAATATTCTGTGAAAAATTTCACAGCCAGTAGTTCTTTGTCAGTCACGCAATAGTTCTTCTCAGCCCTGTTCAAAACACGAGTAGCATATGAAATGACACGTTCTCTTCCATCTAGGATTTGAGACAATACTGCCCCGATGCTTATGTCACATGCGTCTGTGTCTAGATTGAACAGGCATCCATCTTTCGGATATCCCATAATATCCGATCCTGTTAATGCTGTCTTCAATGCACTAAATGACTCCTCACATTTAGACGTCCATTGAAATGGTGTGTCCTTCTTTGTCAGTTCGGTTAATGGGTGTACCAACTTAGAAAAGTCTTTTACCCAACGTCGATAATAGCTTCCTAATCCCAGAATACCTCTGACTTCGGTTACATTCCTGGGGGTAGGCCAGGCTATAATCTTCTCGATATTTTGCTCATTTGGACGGATACCATCCCCAGAAATAATATGTCCAAGAAATTCAACTTCTCTCTTCATCAAATGACATTTGGTTGGTTTCAGTTTTAACTTAGCAAGCTTGATTTTCTTCAAAACTTGTCTAAGTCTCTCGGTGTGTTCCTCAAATGTATGACCAAAAATCACGACATCATCCAAGTACAGGAGACATGAGACCCATTGGAGTCCAGATAGGGCTAGCTCGATACATCTCTGGAACGTTGCTGGCGCATTGCAGAGGCCAAAGGGAATCTTAGTGCACTCAAATAGACCATATTTTGTAACAAATGCTGTTTTCGGGATTGTCTTCCTTCTTGATTCGTACTTGATTATATGCCGAGGTGAGATCTAGGATAGAGAACCATGTTGCTCCTTCTATGGCATCAAGACAATCTTGGATTCTGGGCAGTGGAAAAGCATCTTTACGGGTCACCAAGTTGAGGCAACGAAAATCTATGCATGGCCTTATAGAGCCACACTTCTTCCTGACCAACACTATGGGTGAAGCCCAGGGTGATGTTGATGGTCTGATTGATTCCTGTTTCTGTAAGTTTTCTAGTGCCTTTTTATCTTCTCCGGCAAATGCCATGGGTAGCCTTGTCGGTGGCTGTTTGATAGATTTCCCATCACCCGTATCAATGGAATGTTCCACTAAATCTGAACATCCTAGGTCATATTCATCTTTGGAAAATACTTCTCCATCCTCCCTAAGTACATCAGCGATGACATCCTGTTTGGAAGGTTCTAGTCCATGTGCTGTCTCTATGTACAAATCTCTGAGGTGTGTCGGGACGTTCATTTTTCCACTATTCTTGGATCGGAGTACATCTGATGCTTGACGTGTAACATTAAGTGCAGGGTTAACCAGTTGGATTCTGGGAATCGTGCCAAAATTGTCTTCTCCTGTATTATTTTCCTTATCCAGAAGAACCTGAATATCCGGATACACGGATTCGGCATATCCGAGACACGTCTTGTGTTTAATAACCGTTGATTCTGAAAATGGGTTAATTACTCGAACCCTGGTTTTACTGCTACTCCTTACATCAACAAAACACGGTG
The DNA here is from genome assembly GCA_036873755.1 of Hanleya hanleyi. NCBI lineage: Eukaryota > Metazoa > Mollusca > Polyplacophora > Lepidopleurida > Hanleyidae > Hanleya > Hanleya hanleyi. The sequence continues at coordinate 62,905 of JAVTVY010015896.1, forward strand.
CTACTACAAGTGTTTCTCAGTGAAATTCGGTGAACCATCTATTAAGAGCTCTGTTTCACAGTCTTCCCCATCAATTTTGTTGACAATTACATCAATTATCATTTCACTCATCCCCGGGATATTAACGTCAGAAGTGGTCACTACTCTTCTGATTTTAGGCATCGGGATCTGTTTAAGGGGTATAATCACCTTATTCAAAATCATTTTTCCTTCACTCAGCAGTATATCAGCCGGTCCCGATGGTCCTTTCTGTAAAATATCAGTTCCCAACAGAATTTCGTCTTCAATATCTGCAATGACCAATTCTTGTTTCAAAGTCAGAGGTCCCAAGGAAATATCAAAAATTCCTTTCCCTGTATATTTCAGGGTTCTTCCATCTGCACAGGATATAATGCCTTTCCCCACTTTCCTTAATTCAGGACGCCGAACATCAGGAATCTGTGAAAATACCCTGTCGGAAACAATAGTTCGTGTTGTTCCTGTATCAACTGTGCATGTGACATCTGTATCATTCAAAGTTCCCTGAATATATACTCCATCATATCTCGGGATTTCTCGTCTGATTGATTCGGGATAATTTCCGGAAATATTATGGTGTATAAATGTGGTGTCACTTTCTGAAGAAATTTGAGACTGGCTATTGAGATGAGGGACCGTCCCTCGGCCTATTGAGCCGATCCCTTGCAGTTTGCTTGTCGAGTCGTATTGTTGCTATTCATTGTCCCTGAGTAGTTTTATTGAAACTGTTATATCCTGATCGAGGAATAAATGCCTGAGATCTTGGATTCAGCTGTGCCCTGGGGTAGTTCTCACAATCTGTGGCAAAGTGATTTCCATTACAAAGGAAACATCCCGTGAATTGTGCTCTGGGTGGTTCGGATCTATTCCCGTGATTCATGTTAGGACTGGTCTGTCGAGAAAAATTTCTCTGGGTAAAATTGACACGTGGGCGCTGTTCAATTTTCTCTACTCTTTCCGTCAGAGAACCCATCATTGCTTTCAGTTCAGCCCGTAATCCTTTAACCTGCTGGTCATTTCCTCGGTATTGGACTGCTTACCAGCACTGTTAAATTTCTTATTTCCACCTTTCTGGGTATTAGATTTCCCACCATTGCCAGGTGTGGTCTGTTTGATACGCGTATCTGACTGCACACAAACATCGTCAGTTATTTCTTGATCATCAGTTCCATATTTCTCCGAGCGGGCGGGTCTCTTTGTATTACCCCCACTTCTTCTCTGAATTTCCAAGAAGTTAACTACTTCATAAACGGCTCCATCAATGTCCTTAGGTTCTTTCACGTATTCCACATGAAACCGGGCATTCTCGTCGTGAAGTCCGTCAAGAAATCTTCGGAGCAGATCCTCGTGCCTGGTTGGATGATCCCGATTGGCATATGCCTTATCATATAACCGCTTTAATTCTGCCGCATAATCCTCCACTTTCTCCCCGTTCTTCTGGCTTCTGTTACTGAAAGCTGCTCCAAATGTTTTAGGGGTTTCCACTCTTCGATATCGGTGCCCCAATTCACTTACTAGTGAATCAAACGTACCCCGTATTTCTCTGGAAAGTTGGCCATAAACGAACTCACCGGCCTTACCCTGTAATCTGGGTAACAGCTCTGCCAATTTCTCATCCTGAGACCAACCCCTAATCCTGGCCACGTCCCTGAATCTGTTGTACCATACTTCCCATTTTTCCGCTCCCGTAAAAGAAGGAAGTTTTGCACTTGATTGTCTGGGTAAACCAAGCCATCTGGTACGTTCCTTACTACTGTGTGTACTTTTACTGTCATCCGAGTCGTTATTATCGCTGCTGGAGCTATTGTTATTCACAGGTGAATTAATCCTCTTTCTGCTTTCAGAACGCCGAATTCCCTCTGTGCTTCTGTTGTATCTTCTTAGTTTATTTCTAGAAGCTGATCTATTGAGCGTATCGGATAACTCACCCTGACTGCAAACAGGGGGCAGTGAATCTTGGGATAATTTATTAACGCTGGAAATAGCTTCTGTGACTGCTCCTTTTATCATAGATGCAACATCTTGCATTGTTCCTCGGAGTATATCTCCGATACCTCTTTCCTTAGACTACCTGTAGACTTATCCGCTTCCAATGAATCTCCAATAGAATAACAGGCGCTTTTCTCTGTCACCCCGTTTAAATTCGCGGTATCATGTACACCCTCTCTGGAAATTGGTGGAGCATGTATTCCAGCATTTTCAGATTCACTTGCTGTATCTTCTTCAGTTGAAAATGTGCCAGATTTTGTCCTCCGTCTACTCCGTCTGGGACCAGGTGTTTTGAAAACATCTGAAATATCCATGTTATCTGGTATTTGCCCGTAACCCTGAATTCAGATATATCATCAATTTCCGAGCAGGGTAGATATCTTGTAAATATCCGGGCCGGGTACGTATCTCTGGATTCAAGGTATATTTTGAATCCCACTTCTGACACCAAAAATGTTACGGTCAACCGGTACTTCAATACCCCGTAGAGAAATACATAGTCAATCGGTCAGGATGGCAACTGATATATTTTTATACCACTTACCCGTTATTTAATCAGTTCTGACACCACCGGTTTTTAACCGGAATATACACTTACCAGATACTCATCAATGAATAAAGGAAACTGCATTATTGAAATATCAAACAATAACAATGTTTTATTCAATATATTTACACAGTATTATATTAATACTTCTAGAATTACCTTAAGTTTCAGGTGATATTGATAGTCTAATTTATTTAATAAATCATCAAATATTAAAGGTAGCAGGCTCTCATGAGTATATGTGTTTGTTGTTTATATTCTACTAATTTCCTCTATACGACTGAGGTAGAATTTACGAAATATACCCGGAGATGATTACCCGAGTATCGTTTCTTGTCTATTTATCAACACATCAGGGGAAACAACTCCTTCTGGCATTCCTCCTTTCACGGTAACGAGAGATGTCAGTTCTGCCAAAGAACGCCGACTGTCAGCTTCGGATGAGAGCGCTGTATTTATATACCCGGTGAATCGTTTCTGGGTGATACTGGGAAAATGTGTATTCTGTCTGTGTGATATGGTAATAAAGATATAATTCCAGAAATCTCTTTGTGTGATATCCCGTGTTTACAGACGTATAGATGCTAGATCTTGAATAAACATTCCCTGAAACAGTGATATTACGCTCGCTGGACCCCTGGTTGTATTTTATGGATGTAACCTGTGTAATATTACGTTTTATTGAAGCGGAACCCGTATTCTTCACGACGTACACTGAGGTAATCAGTATACCTTCACACCTTGACATAAGTCAAGTACTGCGTGACAGTATTCTTTTCCCAAGCAATGCACCCTGGCTTTTAATCCACGGGTGGTGACTACCAAGTAATATTACCTTTGTGTTGAACCGGAACCCGTATTCTTCACGGCGTACACTGAGGTAATCAGTATACCTTCACACCTTAACATAAGTCAAGTGCTGCGTGACAGTATTCTTTTCCCAAGCAGTGCACCCCGACTTTTAAATCCACGGGTGGTAACGATACCCCGAGTTTCATTCACTTATTTCCAAATTAATAGTTGGGGGTCGTCTCCCAATATCACTGATATCTAGATCTATAGATTCACAGTGGTTTATAATGTGGCACTAGTATCCGGGGCTGAATAATATTATCCACATTTCCCATGCCTGGATATTGATAGTGGATTAATTCATCATTATATTTACAGAGGTAAACATTTTAGCCACATGACTAGTAAATGAATACCAATGTATATAACGATTCTTTACCCCGATTTCATATCCTGGGTTGATCACCCCGACTTCAGAACCTGGGTTAGTTTTACCCCGACTTCAGATCCAGGGTTATTTCATGCATGCATATGCAACCCGTATATTACTGTTTTATTATTCCCATATGTTAAATCCAATTACCTGTTGGTAATTCAAGGTCGCTGGAGCTTTCTGGTAACGTTAATTGCGGTACTTACAGCAAGCTGTGCCGCTATGACTTCGAGAACAAATGACCGAAGTGACGAATCTTGCTTGTGCGCCCGAATTTATACTTTCGCGGGCGTGTGACTTAAGCGCCACCTAGCGGAAAATACTCCACGATAGCCTGGAACCTTGCCGACAGCTTATATCTAATTATGAATGAAATACAATGAACATGTTAATAAGTTTGATCAGATAATTGTATGTTTATGACACAAAAAATATATATACAATTATTTATCACAAAAGTATAACATATAAGTCATATTTCAACAAACACATCGAGTACAGGATATACAGCCTCGCTTTGATATTAGGCAAAAACATGGCAGACTACGCGAAGTTGCGGGTTGAAATTTATACAACGAATGGATATTTACGAGAGGATAAATAACTATCATGACCCGACAGCAATAAGGTAAACAACCCAGAGTGATAGATAATTATTTCAAACAGGACTCAAGTAAGTGTGAAACATTAACATCAAAATATACTGTAAAAATGACCAACCGCGTGACATACTTTTGCAACAACATCAGTTTCATCACCCCCCCCCCCCTTTTTACGACCCCAATCATCATCATCATCACCTTACATATAATCTATTCGTCACAGTATGAATCATGAATCAATCAATGAATCGAGTCATGAATGAAGTTCGCACAAAATCCGCACAAATTCAATCGTTTAACCTCCCCGAATGATTCTTTACTACTCCTAATATTGAATAGTTGGAAAACGGTTTAGCTTGTGCGGATTTTAGGCAAACTTCATTCAGGACTCATACACACACGGTTTACTATGGCTCGGATTCTTTACTACTCTCCTGTTGTATTCAATTCAATTATAGGGAGATCTAACGTCGCCTATCCAACGCGAAATTAATTTAATTTCCAACAGTTGATCATTATTGTAGCACAGCTGACAGCTGCCTGTGTCACTCAAGTTTGTCGGTGCTGAAATTCATGTTGTGTTGCATATGCGGTGCAGATTTAATAATGATAATTGAACATCCGCCATTTAACTGACATAGATGCACAATGCATCATGGGCTTTATCAGAGTTCCCAATCACCTCCTTCATGTAACACGACGTTAATTTATTTGCGATCGCTGGTTGAATCGGCTGACACCGTCGGGACGGGATGGCCTGAAAGCTAATTTGGTGAGTCGGGTTACATACAGAATGTGCATGTATTCTCACTGTCAATTTAAAACATTCGGCCGTCAACATCGATATTATAACTTGTAGCCAAATTAAACGATCTATTCACATAGTCGCTTGCTCCTGATTCTTTGTGTAACGTGTATGCCAGTCGTCAATCAAAACGAGACAGATTCTTTATACTCGATCCTTTATGTAACGCGTAGCCATGGTTGACTCGTCCTGCTAAACTGTTGGTGAATTAATATAGTAGCTGTGTGCAATTGCAATTGTGGTTT
>JAVTVY010015897.1:0-64170 GCA_036873755.1 Hanleya hanleyi
AATATATAACCTCCCAATTAACTTAATATTTATCCTAAAAGTATTTCTCTTCATATTTTGTGTATCGGTCGGTACAATTTTACTACCAGTCAGATCTTTTTTTTTGTACTGGTCAGTGATTAGTGTGCCTGAATTAAAATCGGTGTTGTTTACACCTACTCAGTGTCTGTCCCAGCTAATATATCCTGGACATTTTTTGCCGACATTTCGTAGCCAAATATTCACGCAATTTAGGAATTTTGCAGGGCCAATTTTGCACAGCATTCACCTACTTGTCAATCTAGACACAAGGAAGATACTGAAAGAAGAATTTTTTTATTTTTTTTCACGGGGCATTGTAGACCTATATGGTCTAATGGTCCGGTCTAATACTGTGGAAAAACTTGGGCACAAGTAGTACTGATGCCAGGATGACTGGTTGTTTATTAGCTTTAGGCTTTGAGAAGAAGAGTACAAGAAAAGAGTCCTCAAGTTATTCAGCTACTACAGATAGTTTGGTCAACTGTTTTGTCTAGATTTTGTACCACCAAGTGTATACATTAATGAAGTTACATATTTTCTGATATTCTTATTTATGTTCAGATGTCATTTTTCTGTTTTAGAGCATGAATACAATCATCCTCGCTAAAACCAGGGGTATCTCTATCCTAGATATAGCCCCTGGTACGCTTGGGCAATGTATCGGATCAACAACAACACAGCGGCATCCTGCACATATTGACCAATCAGATCACTTAAGCATGGCGGCCGTGACAACAGATTCGAAAACACCATAGTTTGTGCGATACCCAGTCATGCCAGTGGCAGATGAACATGCACCTTTTCAACAACCATGAACATTAATAAATATAAAGGAAACATAGTTTAAAACAATATCTATTTGAAGAGAAAATAAACCCATCATCTACCATCAAACATCCAACAAGCCAGGTAAATGTAGAAAACACCGAAGCTTTAAAAGCGGTTCGCGATGTCAGTGTATCCGACCTCACCTTCTCACTGAAGGACTTGAATTGGGTTGAAACGCACGGATTTCTATAAAATTTCACTGGTCTATCCATTAATATTTTATTGTTATGTGTGCTTGGATTAAATAATTTACATTCGGTATCAGCGAATAGTTTAGCAGCGAAAGTAAACCCAAACGTATTTTACCATCAACGCAGTTTTTCTAGGTCACGGAACTAGAGTGTGAGCGGAACGCGGTTTGCTATGCAAGTTGGTCAAGGTTTCGCCTTTGGCTCACAAATAGAAACCTTGACGTGATGAAGATGGAATACAATATGGATACCACTCAGGGGTTAGCTTAGAGAGTTTTCCTGAGGGGATGTCATAAATTGCTGGCTGAAAAAACTTTATCCAGTACACTTAATATATGCAGAAGAAAATAGTTTACGGCATAATTGTAAGCTTATGTTTGCCATGGTGGCAAGAAATTCTAATTTTCTAGGCTCCCATTCTTGCAGAAATTGTATTCACAGTATGTAACTTGGGGACTTGTACACAAATATCCCCTCCACCAGACTCTCTATACAATTTAGATGCAGACAAATGCATCACCTGGGTCAGTGGCTTGGTTCACTTGGCTGGATAGGGTCAATTGATAGGGTCAAACTCCAAGTCATCATGTTTGAACAGAAGTGACCTACATGTACCAGGCTGATGTTAGCTTGTCTGCACAATATAATTGTCATTCTACCATTTTCAGAATTTGTAACCTCCCAAACTGGAGGTATGCTAACAGGAGGAGGTACATGTATATGATGCCATGAGAGGATGCATCCCAGCATAGTCCAGTCCATCTAACCATAAGAATTTTACATTGTATTTCAATACTGGAATTATTCCAACAGCCTATTTTGACATTTGAATGACCCCATTTCAGTGCCTAAGGCTCTAGTTTTTTCCCCATATTTACATCTATTTTGTACATAATTATAGTCAACAGGAAAGTCAATCAGGCTTAATCCAGTTAAGTATAAGAACCCTAAATGCAGCGTCAAATTAATCTACTTGTGTCAAGCAATACAACCAGAAGTAGATATTACAAATTACGAAAGAAAAAAAGGCAGACATGAGCCATCTCGTTGAGAGAAAAATACAGATCGCATCAATCTACAGATGGTTCTAAAGATGGTGAGAGAGTAGCATGTGCTACAATTTTTAGTTCCAAAACTAAAACTTGTCGACTTCCAGGTAAAAGTTTGATTTTCACTGCCGAAGCCAAAGCTCTATTGTTAGCTTTAGAAAGTACTATAGAATGAAAATATGTCATATTCTCAGATTCACTGTCATGCCTTTAAATGTTTGAGAGTGGAACTTCAGCTCACCCCACCATTTTGAACATAGATTTCATCAACAGATGATTGATGTTGTGTTTTGTTGGTTGCCTAGCCACATTGGCCTCAAAGGAAATACTGAAGCTGATGAAATGGCTAAGGCAGTCCTAGATAATGAGGTTGGTTCAGTTGGAATCTCATATAGCACTGTGCTTATGTGAGAAAGCTGTTTCAATCTTTATGGTATGCCATGGATAATAACAAACTTCATGAGTTTAAAAAAACTGTAGGATATATTCATCTGAGTAGCCAGAAACGATTCGATCAAGCCATGATAAGGCAATGTAGAATCAACCATACCCGATTAACTCACGAACATTTACTAAAAAAGGAACCAGCCCCAAGGCACATTCTGATTGTATGCAGCAAGCCGTCTCTGCATCCTTGCATCCCACTTATCAATGAAGATTCACGTTCCAACTTTACCATGTTTACTAGAGAAGTATGCCAAGGTGATGTATAGAGCAATGTATTGTACATCGACTGGGCTAGAGACGATGGGTGTTTTCCATGCCACGAAGATCTCACAGTCACAGTGAAACATATTCTGATCGACTGTATAGATTTTAAGATTGTAAGAGGTTCTTTTTATCAAGCAATGCTACTTTAAAAGATCTTTTTAGTCGGGTAAAAGAAGACTATTTTAGGCTATTTGAGAGAAATCGGTTTGCTGCATAAGTTTTTATGTATGTACGTCATGTCTTTTGGTGTATTGCGTTGAATACTTCTGGTTTGCTGGGTTGTTGACTTGTTTTTGTTAGAATACTTAAAATTTTGTTTGATCACAGCTATATAGCTGAAATATTGCTGAACGAGACATTAAACCTTAATTCTCTCTCTCTCTCTCTCTGCTACAACTGGAGTGTTATTAGCCCAATATAAAGTCAAATTAACCAGAAATATAAAGGAGATGAAATGAAAAATTGATACTGAACTTGATTTGTTCAATATTTTCACCTGTAGGAAATATTGGAAAATAGTGGTCCAGTACTAATATTGTTTGACATTTGCATCGATATCCTCCACCGATTTTATCCTGATCCTTATCAAAATCAATGAAAATCACCAACCTACCTGAACCTGATGACGTTGGTCTATCAATCATTGTCAATGTTATAACCTGCAGATTTAATACGGCCATGACATCAAAATACAACCTGCAAAATCACCGGGTGACCCATATCAAATATCTTCAATATTTTTGCGATTTACTGCATACATGGCATAGGTACTGGGACCAGAAGCAGACCAGACAACTTAGTTATTCGAAAGTGGGTTAATGTCTGTAGAAAATTTATTCAGATTTCATGTTCCCGGTTTCCAACGGGCATTATATCCCCTTTTAATTACTTTCTATTGGATCTTCACTTTGCCCCCAACACCGTCATCAGTTTCATGTCCTTCTCTCCCTAAACACAATTTAGTCACCAATCGAGCTCTAGATGCCCTTTTCATTTTTACCCCTCAGCCCATAGGGCTGTGGGGTCTTGTCGTTGCCATGTTTGTCCGTCCGTCCGTCCTAGCGTCCGTCCGTCCGTCCGTCCGTCAACATGTTCTTGTCCGCTGAATATCTGCAGATCTATGAAGTCGAGCCTGACCAAACTTTGATGAGAGCTTACTGAATGTTGACTGATGAAATGATTAGATTTTCGGATGGCTATGATGATTTCATGATTTTTAAATATTTTTTTTTATTATTTATTGATGGCTCAGCTTTTGCACTGTTATCTATGCCCATCAACATGTTCTTGTCCGCTGAATATCTGCAGATCTATCAAGTCGGGCCTGATCAAACTTTAGTGAGAGCTTCCTGAATGATGACTGATGAAATGATTAGATTTTCAGATAGCTATGATTATTTCATGATTTTTAATTATTTTTTTTATTATTCATTGATGGCTTAGCTGTTGCACTGTTATCTATGCTCATCGGGAACCCTTGGTTGCATGTTTCATTGTGACGTTTGAAGGTTCCCTGATACAAGAAAGCCTGGTCCATTCAACATGTTCAAGAGTCAAGATTATCATTGGATGGAACCCCCCAATTCCCATTTATCTGGGAGCTTACATGATGCTACACTTGTTCAACCTATGCACTACCCTCGGGAGGATTTCCCCACCCCTGGGGCACTAAATGTTATTGGACTTTTTCCTATCCACAGCTTCTCAGCTTCATGTGATATGTACGAGATGCAGTGTACATTGTTTTTTCACACACACATGCGGAATCACCTAAAATTTATTCCTTTATCATGTTTATAGTAATAACTTACAGGTTGGTGACATTATTTTATTATGTCTTCCCCAACTATGTTGGGGGGAGACATCTAGTGTTTGTGCTGTCTGTCTGGTTGGATGGATGTCTGTCTGGATGGATGGTTGTCTGTCCGTCCCCTTACCTTGTCTGCAAGATATCTTGAGAACTACTGGATGGAATTTCACCAAACTTGGATGGAAGCTTCATTGGGATAGCCCCCCCATTTGATTAGGTTTTGGTGTGTGTGTGTGCATTCATCCGTGTCCGGTGTCCGTCCGTCCGTCCATCTACTGGTACATGTATATACAGGCCTTGTCTGCAAGATATCTTGAGAACTACTGGACGGAATTCCCTCAAACTTGGATAGAAGCTTCAGTGGGATAGCCCCCTCATTTGATTAGGTTTTGGTGTGTGGGCGTGCATTCATCCGTGTCCGGTGTCCGTCCCTCCGTCCATCTACTGGTACATGTATATACAGGCCTTGTCTGCAAGATATCTTGAGAACTACTGGATGGAATTTCACCAAACTTGGATGGAAGCTTCATTGGGATAGCCCCCCATTTGATTAGGTTTTAGTGTGTGTGTGTGTGTGCATTCATCCGTGTCCGGTGTCCGTCCGTCCGTCCATCTACTGGTACATGTATATACAGGCCTTGTCTGCAAGATATCTTGAGAACTACTGGACGGAATTCCCTCAAACTTGGATAGAAGCTTCAGTGGGATAGCCCCCTCATTTGATTAGGTTTTGGTGTGTGGGCGTGCATTCATCCGTGTCCGGTGTCCGTCCGTCCGTCCATCTACTGGTACATGTATATACAGGCCTTGTCTGCAAGATATCTTGAGAACAACTGGATGGAATTTCACCAAACTTGGATGGAAGCTTCATTGGGATAGCCCCGTCATTTGATTAGGTTTTGGTGTGTGTGTGTGCATTCATCCGTGCCCGGTGTCCGTCCATCTACTTGTACATGTATATACAGGCTTTGTCTGCAAGATATCTTGAGAACTACTTGACGGAATTTCACCAAACTTGGATGGAAGCTTCAGTGGGATAGCCCCGTCATTTGATTAGATTTTGGTGTGTGTGTGTGTGTGTGCATTCGTCCGGCATCCGTCCATCCATCTACTTGTACATGTATATACAGGCCTTGTCTGCAAGATATCTTGAGAACTATTGGACGGAATTTCACCAAACTTGGACAGAAGCTTCAGTGGGATAGCCCCCTCATTTGATTAGGTTTTGGTGTGTGTGCGTGCATTCATCCGTGTTCGGTGTCCGTCCATCTACTTGTACATGTATATACAGGCCTTGTCTGCAAAATATCTTGAAACTACTGGACGGAATTTCACCAAACTTGGATGGAAGCATCATTGGGATATAGCCTCTCATTTGATTAGGTTTTGGTGTGTGTGTGCATTCATCCGTGTCCATCGTCCGTCCGTCCATCTTCATGTACATGTATATACAGGCCTTGTCTGCAAGATATCTTGAGAACTACTGAACAGAATTTCGCCAAACTTGGAAGGTTCATTGGAATAGCCCCCTCATTTGATTAGCTTTTGGTTTGTGCGTGCATTTATCCTTGTCCATTGTCCGTCCATCCATTCATCTAATTGTACATGTATATACAGACCTTGTCGGCAAGATATCAGGAGAACTACTTGACACTTATTTCTACATTAATTTTATAGCACTTTCCCTTAATAATGTGCCCACTCAACGCAAGGTGGGAGGTTGGGGGAGACGTATGTTTTTGCTTAAAAAAACAACCAGCATAGGCTTCATGCCGGAGCGGCAACCCAAGGGTCAAAGCGGAACCTCTAGTTTCAGAAGTACAAGAGGAAATAACCGGCGGTAAAACCCCCGCAGTATCGAAGCAATTTTGCTGTTAAATCATTCTGTTCTACAACATATGATTTATCCTAAAACTTTTGCATGTTATTGGAAATTATTTAGAATCAGTGATTAGGAGCACCCATTTTTAGCCTGACTCTGGGCAATTTTGAACCAGTTTGCATACCTGGAGCTTATGCCCCCCCCCCCCCCAACCCCAACCCACCCTCTAATAATGATAATGGTGGGTTTGTGTCAATCATTGTATTTCTATGCCATTAACTTATCACACTTGTGCAATGCATAAATTGCCACTGAAAAAGCTACACTTTCTTGCATGCTGTAATCCCAGCACACCACTCACCTGAAAACAAAGTCTATTATATACGGTACAGAAATCACACAAACTGTATACACAAGGCTGTATCCAGGGATATTTTGCATGTTCCGATCCCAAACTCCCAGTTCCTTTTCATAATTCATTATTGAGGGTTCTTTTTTTTAGTGAATTTCAGCGCAAAGCCTGTGATCAATCACAAAACAGAGGTTTATTAACATGAAATTCAATACCAGCTATGCTTTTTCTAGGAGTATTTCCTTCAGAAATCCTTTCAAATTGAACAACAACAATAACGCTTTCGTTTTTTGTTTCATATGAGTTTTGGGTGCCCATACGTTTTCCGGAACTAAATTGGCTCTAGATGCAGCCCTGATCCTACTTGACTAATAAAAACAGGCTGAGGGGTCCACGCACCTTTTAGGTGCTTGCCTGCAATCCATGTTTTTTTTATTATTCTATTCGGTTAATTCCAATATCAATTTTTCTTCATGCATCAGTCAATCCTCGATCCCATAGCTATCATGTTTTAAGTTTAAAAATGTTGTCGGCCCTCAATTGGTCATTGGGTGCCTATTTCCCTTTTTTATGTCACCCTAGGGACTGCACTGGTTTTCTAACAAAGCACCTGGACTTCTCTACCAAAACTGGTCACTGAATGGTGACCAATAGGCTCGCTTATATGTAATAGTACATGTATGTAAATGTAGAGTTCATCTTCCTGGCCCCCAGTCATGCCAGTGGGCATTACCCTATTTCTTCTAATTTTTCGAACAGCATTTTTAGACTTGGAAGCAGAAAAAACATCTTTATGTCAACTTAGGCTAAATATTGTGGCATGGATATGTTATTTATCCCAAGAACTGAAAAAGACAGGTAATGAAATTTGTAGAATGTTTGCAGAATTTCTCTCTGCAGATGCCTGAAGTTAAAATGATCGTAAACCCTCAAGTAAAGTTTCCATCAAATGAAAGACCATTGCAAACAGTGTGGGAAAATATTTATTGTAATTTTTTACGATTTTATTAGAGTAAACTGCAAATAAAGCATGGTATTCTATGGGGGTCTGTTGCAATCCTATCTAGGTCCAGTGACGTCGCACTGCTTTCATGGCCTTAATACATACATTTCAAACTTTGTATGCACTTTCCAATGCTTGATTCAAGCTTAAGGTGTGTATACTTTGAGTTTCAACACAGACTCACTGTTCCAATGTGCATGTTTCACCAAAATCTAGGAGATGGTAACTCATAAGTGTCAAGTCAATTTGAATCTTGCATTTAATTTCTCCGATTTTGGTGAAACATGTACATTGGAACAGTGAGTCTGTGTTGAAACTCAAAATGTACACACCTTTAGCTTGAATCAAGCATTGGAAAGTTCATACACAGTTTGAAATATATGTATTAAGGCAGTGTGACGTCACTGGCCCATTCCACAGGAAGTGGTCCAAACAAGCCAAATTTAAAAAATGTTAATGTGGACAAAATTTGTGATTTTATTGTAGCAAATAGACCCAGATTACTTTTTGTGACAGTAGTTTGCATTTTCTAGTACACACCTGTCTGATAATTACAGGTGAAGTCAACTATTTTTTTTTCTCATTTTTTCATGACAAAACACACCTAAAGAGTTAATGGACTCATTTTTGCTAAGTTATGTTGGTTTTCAAGTGAAACTCCAAAATATCATTGGATAACACATTGTCTTCTTAATAATAATGACCGTTTCCCGTTGAAATAAAATTTTGAAGGTGTTAACAACTAGAATTTACTGTCTAGCAGGTGGCGTAACACACGTAACACAAATTCATATAAAAGTTTACAGTAGAGGGCATAAATAACAGGAGCTTAATACTTTTTCATATGCAAAGGTACATTAACTATGCTGTTGTGATACACATAGAATTTAATTGATATGTTGTCTTTATATTTGATAATTAATTAGTTAATTGCACGTAACACACGTAACGTTACGTGGGTTACATCAAGGCCTTCTTTAGAAAATTTCTGATGACCTGCTGTTTTTCCATAACATATATGAAATGGGAGGTAAAATATGGAAGATGACCTGCTACACCCAACGTTTGGCCTAATTTTAGATATCAGCAGGCCCGCAAATCGAGCCTTAGTTACATGGAATGTTACGTGTGTTACATGCTCCTTGATTAAAGACAGAGAGTCTATTTCAACAAGATTTATTTCCAGTGAAATGATTATTAGATTCAAAATATTAGGATCTGAATCATAAAAAATATTGGAATGGTCATTTTTCACCAACCACATGATATCTACTCTGGTAAGATGCATTTTCTAGTACACCTACTGTGTACTGCTAAGAAGGCCCTTGTCACGTTACGTGTGTTACAATTTGCATGGTGCACCCTAAAAAAAAATTGCTCTCAAGAAGTTACAACTAAGTAGGACAAGGTTCCTTAGCGCGCATACTACCGAATTTTTTTCTCGAAGAATGATCATAATTAATTCAATCTTAAATAGGGGAGTGTTAATTGTGTGTTACGTGTGTTACAACAGACAAAATGAGATTTGCTCATATATGTGATTTAAACTCAAAATCAGATGAAAGATTTGCCATGTAAATTATACCTTGTATTCTGTCAATGTGTAAAAAAAATTTAGTCACTTGACTTCTGGATTAAATTTGCTTTGATAAATTCAGACCGTGTAACACACGTAACAAATATTGTAACACACGTAACGCAAGACTTTCACTTCCACCTCCTCCAATTGTTATTTTTATGGCTCCACACCATGTTGGTATAGAAAAGTGTTTATTCTTCTTGAAAAATAACTACACATTAGATTGAATCATGTATACAAATCAGACGATTTTGAGTTTAAATCACGTATATGAATAAATCAAGTTTTGTCCGATGTAACACACGTAACGCATAATTAACCCTCCCTAATCAAGGTAGAATTAATCGTGATCGTTCTTTGAGAACATTTTTCAGTAGTATGTGCCCTAAGTATCCTATTTGTTGCTGAAATCTTAACCTGCTATCAATGAATAGCCATATTCCTCCATTTGGAGGTCTCTGCAACAGAAATTATCTCCCTTGACTGTCCGCTAGGTGGCGTGTCTCCGCGCATGTCCGTCCTCTTTTTCCTGTTGCAGTCTTGGTAACAAGACGTGTTTTGGATAAGAGTCTCTGTTTTCAAGTAATCTGAGATATTCTAGACGTATCCTAGGGTTATTTATACGGAAATTTCATTCTACAAGTAGCTATGTCCGACGTAGTCACCCCTACTGTCAAGCATTCCAAACGTTGCGAATCATGTCGACATTTTTGGCCCAAAGAAGACTCACATTTGTTTTGTTTTAAATGTCGGGCCCAAATTTGCTATAGACAGGTGACCTGCCGGGAGTGCGTTGATTGGGACGACCTTACCTGGCATAGGTATAAGGGAGCTCGTCGCAAGGTCCTTCTCAAGGCGGCTGCCGATATCAAGAGAAGCCCGGGCGAAAAACAGATAGCTACGCAAGCTCTTCTCGCCGATCTCAGCGTGAACGAAGACCTGGAGATGCCTACCGGACTCCCGACTTCAAATGTTCAAGCCAGCGTCAGCCCCCAGGTTCCGCCAAGTGGAAGGGTGCAGCAAACGGCGTACAGTCCTGTGGAGAGCTCACAGTTGGCCGGGACCAAGCCCACGTTCATCCTGGGAGACTCCACCGACCGACGAGAGGACCCGGGCCCCAGTCACCACACAGAAAATGAAGACTCGGACGGGGCCCGGGACCAGCCTATGGATCGGGACACGACACCCCAGCGGGATCCCGGCGACCTTAGGCTTACAGCTTCCAAGAGCAGGAGTCCGTCTGTGACCCGGAACCGGAGCAGCGATTGCAGTTCCCCTCCCGTTTCCCGTGGACGGCGGTCTTCCATCTCTTCGTCCAGATCTCCATCGAAATCAAGAACTCCGAACAGTAGTGGGAGAAAGGAGAAATCTCACTCCAGGACGCGAGAGGAGACTCGACATGGGAAGTTTAGAGTCCGGACCCGGTCCCCGGTACGGGACCCCGACTCCAAGGACAAGGGCACTAAAGACCCCACCCGGATCCGGGCCCCGGAACGGGACTCCGCCTCCAGGGACAAGGACAAAGACCGGATCCGAACTTCCGTACGGGAGGTCAAAGCTTCGAAAGTGGACAAGTCTGAGGATCGGACCCGGGCCCCGGGGCGGGACCCCAAGCCCAAGTCAACTTCGGACAAGTCCAAAGAACGAACCCGGACCCCGGATCGAGACCCCAAGCGCAAGTCGGCCTTGGATAGGTCAAAGGAGCGGACCCGGGCCCCGGACCGTGATTACACCGGATCCACAGTCGACAAGTCCGAGCATCGGACCCGGAATTCCAGGGATTCTTCCACTAAGATCTCCAGGCGATCCCGGACCCCGGAACGTGACACTTCTAAACGGTCGAGACGCAGTCGGACCCCCGACCGAGATCGTCAACGACCCAGATCTCGCACTCCCCCTCGCTATCGGTCTCACAGATCCCGTAGCCGGTCACGATCACCGAGGGAGGTGCTTTCTCGTCATCGTCGCCGATCTTCATCAGAGACACGTCACGGACGAGACTCGTCGCATCATCAGCCGGAAACTAAGTCTAAGCAGACACCCAAGCCGTCGGGGAACCCTAAAGTCATGACGGAACCCCGGAGTGAGCTGAGTTCGATACAGCAGACCCGGACTCAAGACCGGGCCCCGCTTCCGGCAGCCTCGACATCGGGGGGGCGTGAAAAGGATCGTTCGAGTCCCGAGTCCGACTCTGATCAACACGACTATTTCCCGGATGACCACCAGTCAACATCTGCTTCCTCACCGGAAAAGTCATCTTCCCCAACTCACGGTGCAGCGGAGGAACATGATGAATTAGCATTCAAGGCAAAGATTGCGGCATTATATACCCTCCTCCCGCAGATGCCGAGGTCGGAGGTAGGAAAGGAGGACGCTGATTCCGATGAGCCACCTCGCAAACGTAAGCGGGCCACGGCAACGTCACTCTTCGCCACAGACAAGCCAGCTCCGGTGGAGACCCCACTGACGTGCGCACCATCTCCGGAGTCTTTACTTCTGATGAAGGACCTGGACCGGCAGCTCAGGAGCTCCGCATCCTTCAAGAGACCGAGTGCTTACAGCTTCTATGCATTGCACAACGCCGTCTTACCGACCAAACACCCAAAGCTGGACAGGGATTTGGACAGGGTTTTGAAGATAACTAAGCCACCCCCTGTGGTACTCCCGGCCAAACAAGTTTACCTCATGGAGGACATGATGCTAGCGCAGCACAGGATCACTTCCTATTCTGATTGGTTCCTGGCGGCTACCTCCAAGTTGGTGTTAGACCCCGCTAACAGACAAGTAGATGCCGACGGCAATGCGACGACGGTGTTATCTACTACACAGTTGGACTTTTTCAAGGGTTTCATCGATACACTCAACAAAGCCAACGCCCATGTCATGGAGACCGGTCTCCTCTCGTATGCCACCATGGTTCAAGCTCAACGTTCGGCCTATTTAAAGAACCCGAAGGCGGAGGTACTTCAATCTGTCAAGACGGAATTGGCGCAACAACCCCTATCTGCGCGGTACTTGTTTAACAACGCCATTCCGGTCATCATGCCATCGGTCAACGACGAGAAGACCTCCCGCCTTGTTGGAGCGTTAGCACAGCGACCTGGCAAGGGCAAGTCCAAGGGCAAGACAAAGTCTACCAGAGGAGGACGCCACGGACAGTCTTCCTGTCAGGACTCGGGCGCCTTCCCTACTCAAGACACGCAAGCCAATTTTCGTCCCTACGGCAGAGGAAAATCTCGGGGCGGCCGTGGCAAGAAGTCCTCCGATAGAGGCAGAGGCAAGCCCGATAGATACTGACTGCCACCGATCTCCACTTCACTTCAATCATCCAGTCATCAATTTCATCCTTCCATCTTTTCAACACTTCACTCATCCGGTTGTGGGCGGACGCCTGCAGTTCTTCTGGAGGAATTGGGAGCTCATTACAAAAGACAAGTGGGTCATCAGATCGCTCAGAGAAGGCGTTTTCTTCACCTTCCTGCAGTACCCCAAACTCATCACCAGGCCCAAATCATCACGCCTCCCAATTCGTCCAGAACATACAAAGACCTTGTTGGAATCCGTAAACACCTTGGTGGAAAAAGGCGCGGTTCGAGAACTACCTACGGAAGAGGAGAGTGCGGGGTTCTACAGCCCAGTCTTTCTGGTACCCAAGAAGGGAACAGACAAACTCCGCATGATCATCGACCTAAGGCGACTCAACCAGACTATGGCTCCACCACCAAGGTTCAAAATGACATCAATACCATCATTACGGTCCCGCCTACAACCGGGAGACTGGATAGCCTCCATCGATTTGCAGGACGCCTACCTTCACGTTCCTATCCATCCACTTCATCGGCGTTACCTGCGCTTCATCATTGCCGGGAGACGATTCGAGTGGCAGGTCCTACCGTTCGGCGTCTCGATCGCTCCTTGGTGTTTCACCCGCATCACATCACCACTCATGGCCTTCTTTCATCTCAGGGGAATCCACATAGAGTCCTATATAGACGACATTCTCATCTGGGAGTCAGAGATGCCAGTACTCAAGTCGCACATCCAGTTCGTTCTACAAGTCCTACGGCATGTGGGATTCATCCCGCACCCGGACAAGTCGGAACTGGAGCCGGCTCAGACACGTCAGTACATCGGGGCGGTCTTCGACACCTGCAAGCAGCTGGTTCTACCAACCGAGGACCGTTGGTCAAAGAGACAAGCTCTCATCCCAACGTTTTTATCCTGCCAATCGCAACGTTTACGTCTGTGGCAAGGCCTCCTCGGACTCTTAACATCCACCCAGGACCTGACGCAGTTCGGCAGGATACAGGTGCGTCCGTTGCAGTTCCATCTACAGCCGTACCTACGGGCGAGAGCACTCAACCCTTGGGTCCCCGTTCTGGATCATCTTCATCCCTTCATAGAATGGTGGCAGTCCAGGGAGAATGTGATGTCCGGAATTCCGCTTCAGCGACCGTGGCCGGAGATTCAAATATTCACGGATGCATCGTTAGTGGGTTGGGGAGCCCATCTAGGCGAACAGCGGATAGCCGGCAGATGGACCCCACAACAAGCCAAACAGCACATAAACATCCTGGAGATGACGGCAGTGAACATGGCAATCCGTCATTGGAGTCCACAGCTGTACAACAAGTCAGTGTTGATTGCGACCGACAACACCACGGTGGTCAGCTATATCAACAAGCTGGGAGGAACAAGATCCCTATCATTATTCCAAGAGACATGGACCCTGTTCCAGTGGGCACAAGATCAGCGATGCCAGGTCACAGCGCGACATGTTCCGGGGCACCTGAATGTCATCGCCGACAGTCTCTCCAGACCGGACAAAGTACTGCAAACGGAATGGCACCTCCACACAGAAGCCTTCCGACAGCTGGCGTCGATCTGGGAACGACCGTTAGTGGACCTGTTCGCGACCAGGAACAACGCCCAGATCCCGACTTTCGTCAGTCCGATCTCCGACCCTCAAGCTTGGGCGATCGATGCGTTCACCCTCAACTGGAGCAACCTCCTTGCCTATGCTTATCCACCAATTGCGCTCATTCAAGAGGTCTTGTCCAAGATAATGGAGCACGACTGCGTCATCCTCCTAGTGATACCATGGTGGCCGCATCGCCCGTGGTTCCCGTCACTTGTGCATCTGCTAACGGATCAACCACGTCAACTACCTTGGTGGACCGGACTACTCGATCAACCGCACGGAATCCGGCACCACGACCCGCAATGGCTCAACCTACACGTCTGCAGACTATCAAGGATTTCCTCGCAGAACAGGGGTTTTCAAGGCCAGTTGCGGAAGCGATGGCAGCAGCAAACAGGACATCCACGTCACAGCTATACCAGTCAAAGTGGACTTACTACAGCGTTTGGTGCGAGGC
Source organism: Hanleya hanleyi (assembly GCA_036873755.1). Lineage (NCBI taxonomy): Eukaryota > Metazoa > Mollusca > Polyplacophora > Lepidopleurida > Hanleyidae > Hanleya > Hanleya hanleyi. Next base: position 14,745 of record JAVTVY010015897.1, read on the forward strand.
CAGAGGACTCGATCCCAACACTACCTCTGTTCCTATAGTGGCGGACTTCCTGTTGCACCTTCACCAGGACAGGAAGCTACAGCCAAGTACCATTGAAGGTTACCGATCAGCCCTATCAAGAGTCCTGAAACTGACGGCTGGAATTAATATTGGACAGGATGGCAACCTAGCAGCGCTCCTCCAGTCATTTTCCTTGCAATCTCACAGAACACGTCAGTTACTACCAAAATGGGACCTGGGTGTGGTTTTGAGTGCATTTCTACGGCCACCGTTTGAGCCCCTGCATTTAACAACCATCAAGGCGTTATCCTATAAGACAGCCTTCCTTGCGGCATTCGCCTTAGCTACAAGAATTTCCGAACTTCACGCATTGGATCGGAGTTCCCTAGCTTGGACTGCAGATTGGTCTAGAGTATCCTTTCGCCCGATCCCGGAGTTCATTGCAAAGAATGAATCTACTCGGCAGGGACCGTGCGCACAAAGACTCTATCAAATTCCCTCGTTAACAGGCTTCGTAGGGCCACGGGAGGACGGCCGATTTCTGTGTCCAGTGAGAGCACTACGCCACTACATCCAAAGAACGGACCCGGATAGAGGCACGAGACGACTCCTATTCCTGTCACTACAGCCGGGTGCATCAGCCGACATCACAAAGAACACTGTTGCGGCTTGGCTGAAAAAGACCATTCATTGGACATACCAACTAGCCATCGACGCCCCACCTCTCCTGTCTAGGGCATCGTCCCATGAAATAAGGGCCATCGCTACATCGTGGCCACTGTGGAAGAACCTGTCACTGAACGACATCATCGATGCATGTGCCTGGTCTTCAAACTCTACTTTTGCAGACTTCTACCTTAGAGACATGTCAGTGCAGACAGACAGGGTGACTACGTTGGGCCCGCTAGTGGCAGCCCAACGCGTAGTTCGTTAATTCCATCAAAGAAAAAGGGGGGGGGCGCAGCAGAAGCAAGCAAGCAAGATCCCGACACTTCGGTAAGCATGAACAAGCATACCATGCCGGAGACGAAGGGACCTCAAGGACTCGATGACATCACCTGATTATCTGGCGATTAAGTAATCGGAAAACTGGGCGGTACAATACTCCACCATTTCACCGTATTACTTGTAATTTCCTTGAGCTCCCTTAGCCTCTATACGACATGGGAATTATCAGGATATTACTGGGCATACCAGATCTAAACTATCAGGACAGGGCGTGCTCCGCACAAGTCCAACAACAAGACTACAAGGCCGGCTCCCCATCCTCCTCCGTTGGGAGTCTGGCTATTCATTGATAGCAGGTTAAGATTTCAGCAACAAATATGAAACATTTATAAATAATGTTGGTATTTGTTATGAAATCAAACCTGCTATCAATCTTAATTTGCCCAACCCATCCTCCCCACTCGCTGCGGCCTTCACGCAAAACACGCCTTACGCCGCACGGGAAAAAGAGGACGGACATGCGCGGAGACACGCCACCTAGCGGACAGTCAAGGGAGATAATTTCTGTTGCAGAGACCTCCAAATGGAGGAATATGGCTATTCATTGATAGCAGGTTTGATTTCATAACAAATACCAACATTATTTATAAATGTTTCATTTTCCTAATATAGTTGTAACTCCTTAACAGTCAGGTTTTTTTAAGGGTCAATCAGTGCAGGCAAAAAAGTCTGCAAATTGTAACACACGTAATGTGGAATGGGCCACTGGACCTAGATATGATTGCAACAGACCATCATAGAATGTCATGATTTATTTGCAGTTTACTCTGTGTAATAAAATCGTAAAAAATTACAATAAATATTTTCCGACTCTCTTCGCAATGGTCTTTCATTTGGTGGAAACTTTACTTGAGGGTTTACTATCACTTTAACTTTTGCCGTCTGAATAATTAGAACGAGATAGGGTATATGCCCTTTTGTATTAATTTCTTTTGGTTCCAAGTCACTTTGCTCAATCCTGAGGAAGTTGCATGGCCTTCCTGATCTAATAAAAACTGATCTAATAAAATAAAAACAGATGCCCTTTTCAAATTTTATTTTATTAGGTTACCCACATTGACTCCAATACCATCCTAAAGTTTCAGGAAATTTTGTCTAAATCTGGTTGCATGCTCTGGACAAACAAACAGTTACTACACTTATAGTAAGATACACTAGCTATGTTATAGTAAGATACACTAGCTATGTTATAGTAAGATACACTAGCTATGTTATAGTAAGATACACTAGCTATGTTATAGTAAGATACACTAACTATGTTTAGCTTGTCTGACTTTACTTTGTTTGTTATTCATAAATATAACTTGTATATGTTTAACAGAAAACAACATGCCTTGATCTGTGTGGAGGAACAGTTGGTAACAGTAGTAAAGTCGCTACGCTGTGTTCAGATTATGGATATTTTATTCACGGAAGATGTTGTATCAATGGAACTGACGAGGTGTCAACTAATACAAGTTCATCTGCTGTGGTTGGGTGAGTCTATTGAGCAACCTTTCTGCAGTCTATAACCTCTCCATAACTCTGACATTGGAAGACCAAACTTGAACCACCTTATAGAATTTCAATCCGATAAAGGAAAGAAATGTAGGCTACATGTATGCATTTATTAATTTGGGGGACAACATTATCACCTGCCTTATCTGAATCAGTGTCGATGCACCTTATAATGAGGCTGGACTGTTCCTGGACATTAAGATTAGAAATGAAAATCTGAAACGAATGGGAGACTAACTACTATTATGAAACATGAATCATTTGAAATAAACACACTAGGTAAGAGAGCTAAATCTAGAATGGAGATATTGTAATACAGTCTGATCGTCTATCTTTTTCTATTTACAGCATAGATCTGAGTGACTGTGGGCTGAGTAATCTCAATGATACCTTGTCACCATTCTATAATCTGATAGATGTGTAAGTAAATAAATTAATGTTGATCTTCTATATTCAACAAGAGATTGGAAGTATATGCACTCATTTCTCTAGTGTTACTTGTATGCTTTTTACACGAATGTTTTTTCTTTGTACATTTACACTGTAGATACATTATTAAATTATATATCATTTTTTATCGAGCCCGTAGCTTTAGCTGCGGAAAGCTCGATATAGGTGCCACAATGATGTCTGTCTATCTGTCTATCTATCTGTCTGTCTATCTGCAGGACCAAGTAAATGTTAAAGTTTTCGAGCCCGTAGCTTTAGCTGCGGAAACCTCGATATAGGTGCCACAATGATGTCCGTCTGTCTGTCTATCTATCTGTCTGTCTATCTGCAGGACCAAGTAAATGTTAAAGTTTGATCCTAAGGCCTGCCCGACCACTGAACCCTCATATTTCAAGTGCTTACATCGGGCTAGACATATTGAACCCATCCACTACCCTCGGGGAGCATGTCCCCACCCCTGGGACCCGAGGACCAAGTAAATGTTAAAGTTTTGGACTTAGAAAATTCCTCGGCCTCACCTATGTCTCCTAAACTAAGGTCCTCGGCCTCACCTATGTCTCCTAAACTAAGGCCAGCCAGACCCCCCGAACTCTCATCTATTCCTAATGCTTACATCGGGCTACACATATTGAACCCATCCACTACCCTCGGGGAGCATATCCTCACCCCTGGGACCCCAGGACCAAACAAATGTTAAAGTTTTGGACTTAGAAAATTCCTGTCCACAGCTTCTCGGCCTCACCTATGTCTCCTAAACTACCCCCCGAACTCTCATCTATTACAAATGCTTACATCTGGCAGGTCCCCATCCCTGGGGCACCGAGCCTCATCCCATATCTCCTAAAGTAAGCTTTGCCCGACCCCATATCCTCATATAGTTTGGGAGCTCAGATCATCCTGTACACTTATTCAACCCATCCACTAACCCCGGGAGCATGTCCCCACCCCTGGGGCACTGAGCCCCACCCTATTTCTTCTAAACTAAGCATTGCCCGACCTCATACCATCATATTTTCTCACAGCTTACATGATCCTACACTTATTCAACCCATGCGCTACCCATGGAAGCATGTCCCCACCCTCGGGGCACTGTGCCCCGCCATCCATCACCTAAACTAAGCTTCGCCCGATGCCATATCGTCATATTTTCCTGATGCTTACATCATGCTACACATATTCAATGCATTGCCCAACTCCATACCCTCATATTTCAATTTCTAATTTTATATCTCTTATATATGTGATACTAACCTGTTATTAGGCATGAGATGCAGTGCACATTGTATATACAGGCATACATACCAAATCACCTACAGTATATTTCTTTATAGTATTTACTAATAGTTTGGTGACATTATTTTATTTCAGAAGTACAATATGAAAATAACCGGACCGAACCCCTGTTAGTTTTTAATTTCGTGTCGCCTTAAATGAAGGACGCCATTTCCTTAAATTTTTCTATCAAATTCTGGTTGACCCTAAAGCTTTTGCACAACCATATCTGTGTCCACACATTTAACTCTCTATATTAATTACAACTGAGTTTGAATCAGTTTGTGATGTCTCAGTCTTTACTAGTGCACATTATTATGGAGCATTACAGTATGATTGAACACAGTTGTCATTGTTCATTCTTTTATTTGCATAAAAATGCAAGGATTTACCACAGTGCTGGTGTCCTATTGCATACTGGAAATGATAGATTTACTCCAACTATTGCATTGTTATTAGCTTATTAGTTTGTTCACATATCAACACACAAAGATACACAAAGAACGTGCTCCAAATTGCACACCTATTCCTCCTAACTATACATGTACATGTATTTATCAGATCTATGCAATGGGATGTGTAAGCTTACTTTCGAAAAAAAAATGTAATCTTTATTGGAAGTTATATAATATAGTTCCTCCATCAATCCAACCTCAACATCAATAATATAGAAATCATATTTCTTTATAAATGTATTGTTATTTTAAATGAAGTGCATTGCCAATGATGTGCAACCTCAAATGATGTGCCACCCTGAAGGGCTCGATCTTTTTGCGAAGCTGCATGTGTTATACATCTGTCATTTTTCCCACTGTATTGTATATAATCACAAGTATCCAATATTTTTTTTTATATTATCGGATAGTTGTGCCTCCATATTGGATAGTTGTGCCTTCTTATTGGATAATTGTGCCTTCATATTGGACAGCTGTTGTTTGCGGACATGTGTCCAAACAACACCTGTATGATCAGAGTGCAGACAATTTGCTATTAATGACATTCAGTTCAATTTGAAGTAGAAATTATTGTATGGTCTTATATGGACTCGCAAGCTCGTCACTGCTCTCGTGATCAGGACTTATCCATACAAGACTATGCAATCTAATACCATAAGATTATTATAATATGAATAGATTTCATGCTGTGCCTCTTTAAGATAATGCATAACTTGTTTGGACATGCTTTCTACCCTGTTGTCAAATCACAATTAAGGGATCTTTTAGGGCTTATTGGACTTGAGAATGAATAAACAATAATGATTGAATTCTGTTCCATTATCCAAACAACTGGGGGTTATTGTAATCCTGTTAATAATTCATTCACAGGAAGTCAAATTTTCTACTATAAAATTGGGGGTGATCAAATTTATTAGAACAGATTGTTGAGAAATGGTTAAAAATCATGCATATAATCATTATTTCTTTGTTATTTTAACATGTTCAGTGATTTTAAAGAATGATCAAATTTATTAGAACAGCCAATTGAATCTTGTTTGCAGATTTGGGGGTGGTTGTATTTTGATAGGGGGATTGGATTATTGAATTATTAGAGGGATTACCATACGAAGTTACTGTTCTAAATGGTTGTTTTTATTTTCAGAATTCTTGTCAATAATTCTCTGTCTGGTGAGCTGAAACAGGATGACTTCTATGGTCTACCCCATATAGATTATCTGTGAGTCTTCATGACAAAACTTACTATCATGATTATTATACACATTATCTTTATTTTTATAATAATATTTTAATGGCTGTTTGGTCCAATGACCATCTCTGTGAGAAGTGAACCCTGATCTTGATTTGTTGCATTTGAGATATTATAGAAATGATTTGTAAAGCCGTCTTTCTTGATATCTATATAGAACTTGAACTGAGACACAAACTGCTTTTTCCAGCTTCTCGCACAAATTTGTGAGTTGTAGAATTCATATCTGTCAATGCTTTACTATGGGGTACGGCTTATAGCGTTGGACACACCAGTTCTTGTCAGATCACCAAAGTTAAGCAACGTTAAGCTCGGTCAATACTTGAATGGGTGACCGGGTGCTGTACTGGCTCGGCTGGTCAGTATCCAGGGTAATAGGAAGTGTGAGCACTCTCGTGTTCTGGCACATGTAGGCACCATCGTGATATGACTGAAACAAGGTTGAAAATGATGTTAAACCCTACTACTTACCTTGCTTTACTATGGGGGAATATATCTAACTCTTGGTAACTCGTATAGATATGGTAAATATGAGGTCCATTATGCTCAACTTCATTTGCATTTTATTTACCTCCACAGGAGAACAAAAACATCAAAACTACATTGACAAATACATTCTCTCTCCGTAATGAATATTTTGGCAACTTCAACTTGAAAATATGGCAGTTACATATCACCAGTTAAATTTACTTATGGTAAATCGCAACCAAATTTGATATTCTACTTCCCAGAAATTCGTTTGAAGACAGACCACAGGTGAGCAGTCAATCTATTGTTCTGAATTGATATCTGGGGCAAGCCATGCTGTAAGCATCACTTATCAGCTTTCTTTAATCAGGTGATACATTTATAATATTTTGTTTTGCAGGACTTTACCCACAAAAATACACTGTCCAGGGGGAAACAATTCATGGATGGAGATCATATATTTAGCTGATGAAACCAGGTGTTTGATTCAGTTGGATGTCTGCCATGTGGACAACTGTAAGTGGTTCTTATCAATAACACGGTATACGAGTACCAGAACTGCCTTTGGTCCTTAACTATCTATTGGTACATACCAGAACCAGGACTGCCTTCGGTCCTTACCTACCTGTTGGTGCATACCATAACCAGAACTGCTTTTGGTCCTTAACTACTGATTGGTGCATACCAGAACCAGAACCGCCTTTCGTGCTTTAATAACTACCTACTGGGGTATACCAGATTCAGAACTGCCTTTGGTCTTTAACTACCTATTGGTGCAACCAGAACTGCCTTTGGTCCTTAACTACCTATTGGTGCATACCAGAACCAGAACTGCCTTTGGTCCTTAACTATCTATTGGTGCATACCAGAACCAGAACTGCCTTTGGTCCTTAACTACCTATTGATGCATACCAGAACCAGAACTACCTTTGGTTCTCAACTACCTATTGGGGCATACCAGAGCCAGAACTGCCTTTGGCCCTTAACTACCTATTGGTGCATAACAGAGCCAGAACTGCCTTTCGTCCTAAACTACCTATTGGTGCATACCAGAACCAGAACTTGCTTTGGTCCTCAACTACCTACTGGTGTATACCAGATTCAGAACTGCATTTTGTCCTTAACTACCTATTGGTACATACCAGAACTGCCTTTGGTCCTTAACTACCTATTGGTGCATGCCAGAGGCAGAACTGCCTTTGGTCCTTAACTACCTATTGGTGCATACCAGAACTGCTTTTGATCCTTAACTACCTACTGGTACATACCGAAAACTGAAATGCCTTTGGTCCTTAACTACATATTGGAACATACTATAACTGCCTTTGATCCTTAACTACATTTTGGTGCATACTAGAACCAGAACTGCCTTTGATCCTTAACTACCCATTGGTGCATACCAGGACCAGAACTGCCTTTGGTCCTTAACTACCTTTTGGTGCATACCAGAACCAGAACTGCCTTTGGTCCTTAACTACCTATTGGTGCATACCAGAACCAGAACTGCCTTTGGTCCTTAACTACCTATTGGTGCATACCAGAACCTGAACTGCCTTAGGTCCTTAACTACCTATTGGTGCATACCAGATCCCGAACTGCTTTTGGTCTTTATAACTACCTATTGAATCACAGAGTATTGTGTATACATGTATACATCATTCTTGTCGATCTTCATATGTTTACACTTACAGATAGAAATAAAAAGTGTTTTCATCTCAAAATGAGTAATTTGGCACAAATACGCTACTTCCCAGCCTTGCTATCTGAGAAACATAATGCATAATGCCTTGTAATTATTCTGAGTATACAACACAATGTTGTTCTTTAAAGTCAATAGATAACTTTCTTTGATACATAATATTTCATATATTGGCACTTCAACCACACTTCATGGAGGCCCAAAGCTTGCTATTAAACTGCACCGCGTCCTTCACATATCTAAAAAGGCAGTGTACTGAAAATCTTTTTAATATTTAACCCATCCGAAATTCAGATATCTTGCTAAAAAGGCAAAATCATGAAAATCTGATAGAAGCATAAATATAATACATATGATTTGAAAATTGTGGTACCTACAAATAACTATATTGTCAGGGTTATTTTTGCAAGGAAGTTAATTAGGCCTTGGACTCAAAACTATGCCTGCGTTTCAGTGTGTTGTTTTGTTGTTTACAGTCACCTGTCCAGATAACTCTTACTGTATACACAGAGGGCCAGGTCTTAAAGACTGCCTCTGTGAGCCTGGATTCCATGGCTACAAGTGTCTACGATCGGTAAGTATCCATATTTATGGACCTGCTTTCTCAAGCTGAGGAGACATAGTGACCGAGTACTCCAGTGTATTCATGACACAGTGGCAGGGTGACACCACATCTGGCATGTCTGGGGTGTTTTGCTTTACGTAGTCTATCTAAAACCTGTTTTCTCCACATCTCTGTACCCTCCCTTTCTCTTAAAGTAACCCATCTCCCCATTCCTTCAAGGGATAGTTCTCTCATTTTGAAAATATACAGTGAATAATACTTGAGGGCCGAGCTGTTAAATTGGTGGGAAAAGTTAGTAATTACGACAATTACTTTTCCATGTCACTGCTTGGAAGTCCGATTTTAGTCAACCAATCAAAAAACAAAACAGAGAAGGCAACTGAAGAGACTGTCTGATGATACATTGTGATATTACATTGTACATGAAGACATTCCAAACGTCTTAGCCTTTGACATTGGGTACTGTGTTTAAAGCAATGTAGCATTGTACCGCGATGTCACCGGCATTTCATAATCTTTTTGAATCTTTTTAGTCTTTTTTTTTTAATGCATATTTTCATGAGCAGTAGCCTGGATTACCGGTCTATTGTGGCAAATATACAATGGACTGTTATCTGGGCTTTTACCCCTCGTGTTGTGCACTGGGATAATACCTGTAGTATAACATAATTTGTAATACATTCATGTTCTTGGTTTTGTTTACAGGGTACATTCCAGACGATGAAGGTTGTGTGGGGACTGTGTGGAGCTACTCTGGGCCTGTCAGCGATTCTATGGTTCACACAAAGAAGACATGCAGGAGTGAAGAAGAGGGAATAAATCATTCTATATAGTCTGTGATAACTTTAAATACTCCTCAGCTCATCCTCCATGAACATGTGAATACAGTTGTACAGATGTGCTCTTTACTGTGCAGACTCTATCATTACCATATTCAGTTTACTATATTGAAACGCTGTAAATAATATTCATATTAAACCATCTTCCTTACTAGACCATGAGATTATTTGTTCAGTATGAGCATTTTCCTCCAACCCTGACATGACAAATGTCACATCAAATATACAAAACTCACATGTCATCATCTTGTGCCATATGGTCATCATCAAGGCTGTCCACAAGCACCGCCATGTCTGTTTAGACATTTACTGTTGGTAAGCTCCCAACAGCCAAAACCATGAACACTTCTGATCAAAGACTATTTGATCAGTCATAAACACTGATTCACACCCAGACAGTGAAGCTTATTATGAGTGGAGTGAAATGTCAGTTTCTTGACTCGGATGTGACTATCACTTTCTACACTGAAAAACTTGTTCAAGTTATCAACATGATTCATCAAACAAAATTTATCTTCAGCCAATTTTGTACTCGCAACCTGCAAATTGTTGTGATTCATTGTTGGATTATGGGATCAATTTTTACATGTATGCCACATTTTCACCCTTGAAAGCACACTTCTTTCTCTTGTCATTTACTGGTATGTATGGTAACCACTCTTATAATTCAATCACAGGAAGTGAAATGTCCCACCATAAAATCTGAGGTGATCAAATTTATTACTAGATGAAGAAGTAGACAGAAAGGTCCAAAATCATGCAGATAACCAATATTTCTTTGTTATTTCACTGATTTTAAAGGCTGATCAAATTTATTAGAACAAAATTGGGGATGATTGAATTTTGATAGGCGGATTGAATTATTAGAGGTGTTACAGGAGTAGTAACTCAAGTTTGCTTGAATGCCCGCAAAACTGCAATGAGTCATTTTTAGCTTGGAAAGTCATTTTTCATGTTTTTAGCTTGCCCAGAAAGAGCTAATGTCATACCCTTATCATCGCCGGTGTCCAATAATGTTCCAATAATTTATCTCTATAAATACTGATTCCATTGCCCCCGCACTTGGCATATGCTTTATTCAGAATATTGGGAGAGGAATGTTCAAAATGTTTTGCATTCATATATATTTAATTAGCTTAATTAGCTAAACTAAGCTGACACACAACAAGTTAAGGTTAAGGTGGCTATATTGATAAATTCTCGTCTGATTGTGCCCATATTGGCATACATATCATATGAAATGTTTTGAGGGGAATGTTGCAGAACAGCTGCATTCTGTGAATATTTAATAAGCTAATTAACTGGAAAATATACCATGATTTTATGTTGAGGCATTCATTAGTTTTGCTGTATTCATAACTACTTGACCGATTGTGCTCATACTCGGGTTAAATACCATATTCTATGTTCTGAGGGGGATGTTTCAGAATGGCTGCATTCGGTGCAATCTAGGTAAACCAAGATGGTAAATCAGGGGAATACCATCTAGACGTAACGCTATGAAACTTAGTGTGAAATGTTCGCCGATATTTTGTGAGATCCCATAATAATCATGACAATTTCTGACTTTTCTCTCTGACAATGATTGACGTTTACTTCACGGAGATTAACATCTGCACGTGGCACAATCTTTTGATATTTTCTACCCCCTAACAAAGCCAGACTTTTCGACGGGAGTAAACTCTTCGATCTTCACTCTTTACCATGCAGACCGTCTGGAAATGGCCCCATATTTGGATACTGTTTCCCGATAATGTTTAAAAATTAGTCCTCGTGCTACCGTGGGTAATTACTGTGGGCGTGATTTCAACAAGCTAGCCACCTGATTGGCTAAAAAATATAGTTTCAAATTCGCATGGGATTTATATAGGGCTGAATTCAGATATAATATTCCATGATATTATATCTGAGTTTACTGAAATTGCATTCGGTGAATATGAATTAGCTTACTTGGCTAATTAAATAGCAAAATATGCTAAGATTTCATGTTATGGCAATCATAAGGGGCTCTATATTTGTGCCTAAACCCAGCAGGCTTACCATTTGTGGTGTTCTGAGGGAGATGTTTCAGAATGGCTTCATTCGATTAATATTTAGTTAAATCATTTATCTAATTAAATGGTGAATACACTAAGATTTTATGTTAAGGCAAACATAAGGGATGCTATATATTCATAAATACTTGTACCCAAGCTTAGTATGAATGTTATCTAGGATGTTGTGAATGGGATATTACAAAATAATTCTATTCAGAGAATATTTAATTAGGTCTTCATTACCTAATTAAATGGCTAATATGCTATGTTTCATGTCATGGTAATCGTTACAGGTGCTGTAATCATATTGTCAGACTAGCTCTTTTGTAGCCTTGCTACCATTCCTAAGTTCTTATTGCTTTGAGGGTCATATATCAAATTATGTTCTACACATATATTTCGGGAAATGCTCTGCCCGTGTTTCACACGAGCTTTCATTCATCATATAATCCATTTTTTATTTCGTAATCGATTATTATGCTAATACTATAACTTAAGTAGATGCTGGTAGATATATAAAATCTGTAACAATTAATACTTATATATATTTCAAACTTTCCAAAGCCTGATACAGGTAGCTTGCAGCTGAGTACTAAAGACATATGGCACTTACAGATTTAATTATAGTACCATGTTCTGCACACAAAAGATTGATTTACAGTGTGGAATATATATGTATGTTACTCAAATTAACACTGGAAATAGTTCCATGTGGTCAAGTATGTAAATTTAAAGAATAAACCAAAGTCTTTATGAACTTGGCTTTTGTGAGTCATCAGTTGTTCACAATATCACCAAGGACAAATTTATAGATTTATTTAGATTTAGATCTAAATATTTAGATGTAACAGCATACTCGTCATGTAAGGAAAACACAATAGCCGACAACATGTAGTGAACCTTTGTTGAACCTAGAAAAGCTACCTGACAAGCTGTATTGCACACGATGTCCCCGCCTCCCCGGTTTGAAGATCCTTACATGACGAACTGCCCGATTTAACCCTGAATAATAGAATTCTAATCACTATCATCTAACTTTTATGATGTTTGATAGTAGTTATTTTGAAAATTAATTTATTTTGTCATTCTCGCCAGTCAGTGTATCGATCGATCCGTCAGGCCCTCTAAGGCTTACGCTGATAAACAGCTTGTATCACTGACGTCCCTGCTCTCCTTGTTCCCCCCGCTGATTCACATCGCCAAGTTCGCGCCTCTTGGCCGTAAGGGGGCGCTCTGCATAGGCCAATCACCAATGACCAATGAAAAACACTCTTATGGAAGCGTCTTGGCAATATGAGTTGTCTCCCTTTTCAAACGTTCATATGTCGTTAAGGGCAAAACCGATCAATAAACGGACGGCAAAACAGCTCTAATTACGTTAATTTCTGAGTTAAGAGTGAACAGATTTTTGGATAACTTCCTCCATTGTTTAGTAAGGTTCGTCAACTGATTGCACACATTTGTTCACTGATACCTTCAAATAATTAACAAATGAATCCCTGTAAATGTTATTAATATCCCACTGATAAGACCACGCTTTATCGTCATGAGTATTATTAAGGAGATCAAGGTGCATAGAATAGTAACGTGAAAACACCGTTCAATTGTTCCAGATTTTGAATTGAATGTTGACTGTTAATAAAGCCTGGGAAAAGTTCCTTTGAGAGATGCGGTTGGAGGGCGTGTCGCTGTCAAAATATTGGCATGGCTTCCACATTACGTGAGAGTAGTGATCTCACTATCATAAAGGCATGACGTAATTTCGGTCACGTGAGGTAGTTAGCCAATCGTGGGTAGTATGAGGAATCTGGTTATCTCCGAGCTATTACGGCACAGCGATTGGGTAACCAGATAAAGCGCCCCCTTGCGGCCAAGAGGCGCGAACTTGGCGATGTGAATCAGTGGGGGAACAAGGAGAGAAGGGACGCCAGTGATACAGGCTGAATAGTATGAGCGTAGCCCTAGGCTATGCTTGGTTCGTTGATTCATAGGGGTTGTGGATATAAATAGATCAAAGAGTTTCTTCTAAATCTAACAAGTTCGAAGGCCTGGTCAAGCAGCTCATTCTACATTGTCTCTGTGCACATTTCCTTCACTGAGCTACGCAGATTGAACTGTGGTAGCTATGTGTACTATGCTCATTCTGCTGATCCTTGCACGGATTGAAATTTCACTGGGTGAAGTTCATCGCTGGTCAAACCGCCTTTGATGTTAACCGGAAATCAACATCGGGTCTCGATAAACAACAACCATATTTTGTTTAAATTGATAACAACCGTGCAGGGGGATGGATGAGTATACGAGATTGTATAACCGAATCAACATCTTGATAATTGGTTTGAATCTCCTAAAAGGTCCAGGTGAAATTTATCTGGATTTGTGAAGATAGCTTCATTTAGGAAGGCAACAAAGTTATTTCCCAGAAAATTAGAACAATGAATATGGGGTGAGGTCTGCACTAATCGCTTCGTTCAGAGCTACTCTGGTTTGTATATAATAACGATGCCAGTCAGATCAATATCTGACTGCAATATTGAAAATCTTCAGAACGAGTTCCTAGGTGTAAAAAGAAATAGGACATTATCCGCCGAGTGTGAAGAGTAATTGCACACAAACGTCGGGATATGTCTGAAAGATTGTTGAAATCGACAGTATATCCATCTTCATTTTATCCAGCCAATTTCTGATTTCCCACTTTGAACCTGCCTTGATTTATCTGACCCCATTCAGGGCTCAAAATCCGAGGTGTTGATTTCACCTACGAAAGGAAGAGGAACCAATCAGAACGTACACATCGATTGTGAGTAGAGTGACATCATCCCCTATTGGCGGCGTTCTTCCTCCTAATATGGTGTTTGTATTAGCCCACTATATAGGTTAGCCAATCAATAACGCTCTTGTGCGACCCATTTCGGATTTAAAATGTTTTCGAGGTCACTCAGTGACGTCTCGTGTCTATTTATACGTTCTTTGAACATTGAAGGGGACCAGATAAATCAAGGGAAGTTCGAAGTGGGAACGTAGAAATTCGCTTGATAAAATGAGGATGCGTTATATCATACTAGCTCTTCTAAACAGCGATAAGCATTTACCCCCACCTTGTCGGTCCTATTCCGTTGGATAGTGTGAACTTGCAGAATCTTGCTCTTTATGGGGACACTGGCCCATAGGCTCAACATGTATGATTTTGCACATCTGGATGATTAGGTACCTAGAAATCTACTTTTCTCACATTGATGGTCATGAAGTTTAATTTCTTCCTATATGCTTTAAAATGGGGCAACATTTTAAACTATCGATGCATCGTTATTTGACTCTCTGTGGGGCTCCCGGAGTTGACCTGGGATGTCTTCATGCACACCCCAGGTCCAGTCTAATCAAAATTAAATCCTATCTGCTCCCCCATTTCTAACCGGCTTGCAGTAACGTGAGTGCCAACCAATCCCGAGAAATATATTTATTGTTGTTACAGGCGAGCTATAACAGCTTAAAAGGGGGGGGAGGGGGGGTGTATTGTAAGTTGTTGATTGCAAAGAGCCCAGTGTATAGACAGTACTAATTGGGGTAATGCATGATATAATTCAGGCGCCTAGTGTCTGGTTATAGACAGGAGTATTGCTTGGGTAGGCGCGGGAAAGAATGCTGGCGCCTTGAGTGCCATATATAAGATGAGAGAATTAGTTTGTAATCATTCGAAGCTACATACATTGACCGTGTACATTAGCTGCCGTGTATCCGCACGACTGACTGGGACCGTGCTGGTAATTTTCTCTCCTACGAAACCACAATGGATATTACAACTGTGGTTGAGATTTCTACGACTTTGAACTACATTATACAACAGATCAAGAACCCGGAGAATGATTTTGACGGCTAGTTTCTGAACTGAAACTGAATCTCCAGCTTCATTTCGCCGGGTTGTCAGCAGAAGTTAATATCGGTAGTTTGAAAAAGAAAGTCAAACAGTATATTTGAAAACGAGCTGGAAGCAAGTACCAGCATATCTCGATTATAGAGAATGGACTGGATTAATTACACATGTGTGCGTTTAAGAACGGAGACGCTTTCCAAATGCGAGAAAAGCCAAACGAGCCCCTTTTCTCGGAGCATTCAATTCCTTCAACCATCGGTGTTTAAACTTTTCCTGGTGTCCGGAACTCAACCCTGGTTGCGGTCAAATACAGGATTCATCGGCGCATGCCTTTCCTCCTTAGGATTTTCCTACCCAGACTTGCTATTTCAAGTACCAGTTCCAGGTGAACACACTTTTCAAGAAGCGTACTGATGAGTATTAAACAGAATACAGTAGCACTTGCAGGAAAAGAGACAAGAATCTAAGAGATAAGCGGTCGTACTAAAAACTGCGCGTAACTGCGCGGAACTGCGCGTAACTGCGCGGAGCTTAATTTCAACTGCGCATGGATTATCTGATGGATTTTTCTTTATTTGCTGACGAGCAGAATATTGATATTAATGAAACAGACAACAAACTCCGCAAAATGTAGACTATATGTCGCTTGAAACGAGAGAGAACGAAATTCAAATGCGCGGAAATTATGTTTCACTGCCCGGAGATTCGCTTCGCTGGAATGGAATCGTTAATATTAGAGCACATTATCCTACCTTATTCGTACTCCACTCAGATTCGAAACGCTCGAACTAAGTCTGATGTGTATGAATTGTATCTGTCCGAACGTAAATTGAGTATAAATTTAACTGCGCGGAAATCGAGCCCGTAAGCAAATTTGGCGTAAACTTCAACTGCGCGTAAATCCATGGCAGCTTCACCCCACAGAGATTCTTCTGGATTGAACTAAGTCTGATGTGTATGAATTTCTAAAGGCTTGCGTGTATGAATTTCATCTGTCCGAACGTGAACTTGGTATAAATTTCAACTGCGCGTAAATCGAGCCCGTATAAAGTTTAACTGCGCGGAAATCCATGGCAGCTTCACCCCACGCAGATTCTTCTGGATTGAACTAAGTCTGATATGTATGAATTTCAAAAGGCTTCTACTGCGCGGAAATCGAGCCCGTATAAAGTTTAACTGCGCGGAAATCCATGGCAGCTTCACCCCACGCAGATTCTTCTGGATTGAACTAATTCTGATATGTATGAATTTCAAAAGGCTTGCGTGTGTGAATTTCATCTGTCCGAACGTGAACTTGGTATAAATTTTAACTGCGCGGAAATCGAGCCCGTAAGCAAATTTGGCGTAAAGTTCAACTGCGCGGAAATCCTTGGTATAAATTTCAACTGCGCGGAAATCGAGCCCGTATGAATTTGACCTGCGCCGAATTCGAATTTCATATTCGTTATCATTTCACCTGGAATCATCATGCTCGAATATGCACTACTTAGTGTAATACAAACTTCCACTTACCTTTTATTTGAACTGTCCACTCTGTTCAGAGGGGGGCGAATGACAAAGAGCGAGAGTAAAACTTATTTTCCGCGCAGTTGGAACAGGCTCCGCTCAGTTAGATCTACTGTTATCTTGAAACAACTAATCAAAGCACATTGACTTGTTTTGTATGAAACCTGATTAACACCGCTAGCCAGTTCTTTTTCTATTATTATTTCTTTATACGGGGTTCAACGACAGATCTGGTCTGTTGAAAGTTGATGACACCCCCTGTATCATGATGACCCCATGCAAGTCACGATAACGAATGATGGGTGGTCAATTACTCGATTCTTGCGAATCTCTGGACAGAAAAACTTATTTTCCGCACAGTTACTTATTTTCCGCGCAGTTGAGATTCCGCGAAGAAAGATTTGTTATGGGGATTCGCATTTCCACAGTTGGTACATATTCGAACGAGTCTAACATCAAGTTTGACTGCCGGAGATTCAGTTCGCTTGAAATAAGGTTATGTATGAATTTGAACTGGATATAAATTTAAACTGCGCGGAAATCAATTTTCACTTCCCGGAGATTTTCAACTGTCCGTAAGTGAAAATTGTGTACTAATATCTATTTTAACTGCGCCGAAACCAAGATTCACTTCTCGGAGCTTTTGAGAGATTTTGGATAGACAAAAGAAGGCTTACAGGAAAATATATTGAGAATTATTTTTTTCGTCCATGAAATAAATTTATATTATCCGGGAAATCCAAATATAAACGTGAGATTACTCTTGCTTGGGCTAAGGGTTTTGTGTTTACATTTCAACTGTCCGTAATTTCTGCAATCTTAGCTGTGCGAAACTGAAGTCTCCGTATAAGCTGGGTATAAATTTCAAAATAAACGATTATATTCCAATAAAAATAAAACAAGTTTTAAATAATAATGAATAATTTATTGGCATAATATCTCTAGACATGACGGCTACATAAAGTGACAAACGGGCCTCATAACTACATAAATATTTAAAACATATTGGTATGAGCTACGAATAAATAATATTCTATCTAATAGCAAGGTATGAACAAATACGAAAACACGAAATACGAAATTTATACCAAGTTCACGTTCGGACAGATGAAATTCACACACGCAAGCCTTTAGAAATTCATACACATCAGACTTAGTTCAATCCAGAAGAATCTCTGTGGGGTGAAGCTGCCATGGATTTACGCGCAGTTGAAGTTTACGCCAAATTTGCTTACGGGCTCGATTTCCGCGCAGTTGAAATTTATACCAAGTTCACGTTCGGACAGATGAAATTCACACACGCAAAGCCTTTTGAAATTCATACATATCAGAATTAGTTCAATGCAGAAGAATCTGTGTGGGGTGAAGCTGCCATGGATTTCCGCGCAGTTGAAGTTTACGCCAAATTTGTTTACGGGCTCGATTTCCGCGCAGTTAAATTTACGTTCGGACAGATACAATTCATACACATCAGACTTAGTTCGAGCGTTTCGAATCTGAGTGGAGTACGAATAAGGTAGGATAATGTGCTCTAATATTAACGATTCCATTCCAGCGAAGCGAATCTCCGGGCAGTGAAACATAATCTCCGCGCATTTGAATTTCGTTCTCTCTCGTTTCAAGCGACATATAGTCTACATTTTGCGGATTTTGTTGTCTGTTTCATTAATATCAATATTCTGCTCGTCAGCAAATAAAGAAAACTCCATCAAATAATCCACGCGCAGTTGAAATTAAGCTCCGCGCAGTTACGCGCAGTTCCGCGCAGTTTTTAGTACGACCCGAGATAAGTATTGCTTTGTTTTGTTGTATTTAATTGAGCAATTGAGTATTATATACACGACTTTTTGAACGAGCGGGATTTTCGGATCAGGTTCTGACGAACACTTAATGTGAATATGAGCATGGCTAAGCAAACATTATTGCGAAAGGAGTATTAGAATGTAGTTTAATGGAAAAGAATAAGAACATGTAAGTTTCACATTATACGAGATCTTTAAAGGGCAGGGTGATCATGTGTTATCGGTATATGAGTTTCCCCTTAGACAAACAGCTAACAGGTGAGCTGAGCACTTGCATTGTTTCAAACATATTGTCTTTAACATGTTAAATCAATAGAAGTAACAAAACCTCTGGGCTTGGGTTTGTTTTCATTGTCCTTTTGTTTTCTGGCTGGTGGTCTTAGTAGAATCATTCAATTTTCAGGATATGTCTTACAAAATTCACCCACATTAATATGTTTTGGTTGGTATATGTAGATACTGCGGTGACTTCCTCTAAGAGGATCTATGCTAAAGAAAGTGTCAATGATTCTCAGTTGCAATTATTGTTTATTATTTATTTGTTTTACTGAGTCAAAGTGAAAACAGAATGAAGAATTATTACAGTCTCGCAGACAAAAAATCTGCTATATATCAATTCTACGTTAGTATGGTTGCAAGGCAATTAGTGTTTGAGGCTAAACCCAATGATAATTTATCTAGATGTTTCAAACAGCTCAACACATTCTGGGGTCCACACACTGTGGATCGGTTTGCTAATTCAAGAAACAAAATATTACCGCGTTTCAACTCGAAGTTTTGGGCATCTGATTCAGAAGCCATTGACGCTTTCTCTGAAAATTGGTTTGGTGAAAACAACTGGTTGGTTCCCCCTATTCATTTGATAGCAAGAGTTGTGAGGCACGTGATTGTTTCAAAACAATAGGTACATTGATTGTGCCAAAATGGCCGTCATCGGCTTTTTGGCCTTTGTTATTTAGGTCGTATAACTTGAAACAACCTGATGTTGTCACAGTCATTGAATTTGTAGAGAATGGTTGGATTTTTCAACAGGGTTGCAATAAGAATAGCCTGTTTGGATCACCATACTTTACTAGCACAGTTTTAGCCGTCAAGTTGGATGCCAGAAAATTATCATGATAATTACATTACATTATAATAATTAATTCATTACAACGCATTAGTACGGATATGCATTAATATGGAGGATATAATAATTGGAGATGTTTTTATTGAGCGTCTTTGTATTAATTGCTGTTATTTGATGTCATGTATTTGAATTAGAACAATGTATTTGAAACAGTATGGCGTCTTCATTATTGTTTGTACTAAGTCATGTAAATCAGAAAGAGCTAGGCAGTTTAGCAATGCGGAATGGGAAAAGAGCTAGGCCGCTTGGCAATGCTGAAGGGAAAGAGAGCTAGGCCGCTTGGCAATGCTGAATGGGAAAAGAGTTAGGCCGCTTGGCAATGTTAAAATGGGAAAAGAGCTAGGCCGCTTGGTAATGCTCAATGAGAAAAAAGCTATGCCGCTTGGCAATGTTGAAGGGGGAAAAGAGATATGATTCAAGATTCAAGATTCAAATTTTATTGTACAGACACCAGCAATGCAGCAGAGTACAAAACATGAAATGAAGATGACCACATTTAACAGTTGAACAGCAATATAACAATATGATCATAATACTCATAATATGACTAGAAGTATATATACATATAGTAATCTAAATACCGGACGTACGCAAAACACTGGACCTTAAGTTTTGCTTTGTTCATTAAACCACAAAAAGATGGTAGAGCAGATTTGCCCAGTCAGTCTTGTGTCCTGGCAAGACATTATAAAAACAAACTTTTCATTATGTGTCCAGTTCGCGAATGCTGGATAAAGTGATGTAATTGCCTCAAATAATATGACCCTACTTGACGCAAATTTATTACAAAAGATCACGAAGTGGATTTCATCCTCAACAGTGAGACATGTACTACATAGCCGTTGTTCGACCGGAGTTTTTGGTCTTGTATGTCTACCGACTTCTATTGCTAACTTGTGGTCGCTCAATCTGAATTTTGAAAAAACATTTTCTCACTTCTAAAGACCTACACAATGATAAATATGGTTCGTATGAGATGTTAAATTTAAAGAGACGATACGACCGCATCTTGTTATTAACGCCTGGCTGCAGTTGATCTTGGACTGATAGTGTGAATAGTTTATTAACATAATTATCTAATGAGGACTGAAGAAAACTGCAATGTACGCTTTCCACGTTGCAAATATTTAATTTATCTTGCAAAAACTGTTTGAGTTTAAATAGCCAACCAACTTTCTTGTTAGACAATGCAATTTGTTCCTGTAATGCGTGGTGAGTAAGTCTATCACCCTCTTGTTGTATATATTTGAGGTATTTAACGGATAGCAATATCATATATAAGGGGCTTGATACCCAATTCGGCTCGAACGCCCCAGTTGTGTGTACCCTTATTCACTTGTAATAGCCGTTTATGATATTTGTTTTGGACCTTTTCAAAAGGGGTAGTGTCAAAATTTTTGTAAAGAAGCGCATCCACCCCCCAGATCTCCGATGCATATAGAAGAACAGGTTTCACAAGAGACTGATAAAGTAGGCATGCGGTTCTAACCGGCACATTTTTATCATTTAGATTATTAATAAGAGCGTATGATGCTCTAGAACCCTTTTGACTCAAATGTAAAATATTCTGTCTGAAATGTCCTGTTCGAGAAAATACCACGCCCAAATATGTATATTCGTTAGCTATGTCCAAGATAGAGTTTCCAAGAGTCCACTGGATGTTGTAGGAGCTATTGAAAGGACCCTTCTTAAATATAACGACTTTGGTTTTGGAGAGGTTTACCTCCAAACCGTTATCTTCACAATATTTATGTAGTTGATTAAGCGACACTTGTAAGCCAGTTTGGGATTCGGACAACAATAGCAGATCGTCTGCAAAGAGCAGGTGCGAAAGCATATAGTTATTTAGATTAACTGGTACAGATCTCTCGTCGAAACGTTTTGTTATGTCGTCAATAAATATACTGAATAGTGTTGGAGAAAGACTGCAACCTTGTCTCACTCCAACCTCACTTCTAAATGGCATAGACACCTGATTATTTACCTTAAGACGGTACGACATATCACGATATAGTGTTGTTATTAGGTCCAAGACTTTGCCTGTAATACCCTTTTCTCTAAGTTTTGTAAACAATATATTTCTGTCCACCGAATCGAATGCTTTACGAAAATCTATAAAACAGGTATAAAGTGGCTTCTTATGGTTAGCATATTTTTCGATGATCGTTCTTAAAGTGAATATATTATCAGTTGATCGATAACCCTGTCGAAATCCAGTCTGGTTAGGGCTTATCCCTTCCATCTCGGTTAGGTGATCGGCAATGCGTCTGTTTAAAATTTTAGTGAAAAGTTTTCCAAGAGAGTTACCGATGGCTATTCCCCTGTAATTATCTGGATCGGACTTGCTGCCTTTTTTATGTAGCGGTAATATGGTAGATGTACGCCATGCTTCCGGAAAATGGCCCGTGTCCAGAATTAAGTTAAATAGACGGGTCGTATGATCAATGGCGAATGGTAGGACACCTTTAAGAAGCTCATTACTGATTTCATCTTCGCCTGGGCTCTTATTATTGCCTAATAATTGTAGAGCGTCTAGTATTTCTGTAGCTGTTATTTTGGTGTTTAACGTGACATTGATAGCGGGATCTTTGACATGTTGTTCGTTACAGTTTGCAGATTCCGTCAAATGCGGTTTACCTAACAAGTTAATAAAATGATTCGCGAGTAACTGACTGTCAATAGGGATTTCTGCTGTTTGCTTTTGGTTACCTCCTAATTCCTTTAAAAGCCGCCAGTAGTAAGATGCGTCGTTTTCCTGAGCGTCTTGTAATTTATCTATAAGATTTTGATAATACTCGGACTTCTTTTTCCGAACCATTTTTTTATATTCTTTCTTAGCCTTGTAGTAGGATTGTTTACGGTCCAGCGTATTTTCCTCGTTATAGGACATGTATCGGCTCTTCATATTATGTTTAGCATTTTTACAATCCCGATTGAACCATTTGTTTTTTTTAGATGCTTTGTTAACCTTGACTTGAACAGTAGCCTTAGCATTAAGGAAATGTAAGATGTTAGTGAAGTCTGTTAGACTTTGATGTGCGCCGGCACTACTAACAGGATATGGCCGCATTATAAAGTTGTCAAATAATTTTCTTGACTCTCCGCTTTTTAACTCCTGTTTAATTTTGTCTGGGCTTGTTTTGTTCCATTTTCTTTTAAGCCTGATTTTGTTATATTTCACTGTTGTCTCGAACTGCTGCTTAACTGGAATTACTTTAAGTTGTAATAGGGAGAACAGTTGACAATGATCCGATAAATGTACTAAAGGGAATACATGGAAATATTTAACATAATTTATGAGCTGTTCAGACACAATAATGTAATCGTTGGTGCTTCTACCATTATACATGTGACAGGTAAATTTACCAAATTCGTCACCTACGGTTCTACCGTTCAATATAAGAAGTTTGTTATCAGTGATGTGTTCCATTAATTTACGCCCGAAACTATTGACAGTTTGATCCCGGGAGTGTCGTCCAGTGTGAACTGAGTTGAATGCATCATCGGGGAGATCTGGGAGATGTTTTGACCAGTGTGTAGATAGTAGTTCGCTAAGTGAACCGATCCTTGAATTAAAATCCCCACCTAGCATTATGTGACCTTTGTTATTAAATTTACTAATAACGTTGTCTAGTTCCTCAACGGGTCTGGACCAGAGTAATATTTCCAAAATGGAGAGTTCTCAGGACGTATGTAAACAATACCTATATACAAGTCGGTATTAATGTTAATACAGTGAAATGAAACCTTAATCCAAACCATAACTTCAGATACATACATTACATTAATATCGAGGAAAGATTTATACAGAACACCGATACCACCCTTTGGTCGCCGGCAAGACGAACTACAGACATTAAAATTCTTAAATGTGTAACCTGGAATGCTAACAGCAAAATCAGAACGTTGCCAGGTTTCCGTTAAACCAATAACACTAAACTTAGTAACCGCATCATAAAAATCATGATCAGCACACTTTGCTTCGTCTAATCCCTGGATATTCCAGAACGAACAAGTAAACCAATCCATTAACTATATAGTAATACTGATCGTATCAGAAACCCTGTCACAGGCCATATTTCATATGTAATGTTTATCTTATTGAACTTATATATAAAAAAAAGAGTTATATATGCATATAAAGATATACATACACCCATGTATACATGTACATATACACATGCGTACAACCCATATATAGAACATTATTAGCTATGTTTAGTTGCTCAACACCGGACTAACTGCTCATTTATAGACAGCACCAATGTGTGGGTACTGGTGACGACACCTTGACAGTATAACAGGTAGAGTATACGATGCACATGTACTTAAATTGACCAAATGTGCCAATAACCTGTAAAGTACGCGCCTTAAACATTTATGTCAAGCATTCCAGTGTCATCATATATCACCGTTATATGGAAAAATATTGCGTAGGTCTATATCACATCAGTTCCCATCGCCTAAAGCATGGTGGACAGATATTTAACAAGTTGCTGTATTATGGTTCGAGTATCACCTGATGGAACTGATGCTGCAGGTAAGTTACCTGGCATTTCACTGGCCTGGGTATTTTCCCGATTGTTAGTCACATGTGTGTCCAGTTGTTGATGGGAGGGGGCACTTAAGTGGGGCCATTCGGATGGGTGTAGCTCTGTTGACACTGTGGGCGGAGATGCTGGTGGCATTCCGTAACTCCGTGGGTGTTGCCAGTGCGCCTGGTTTCCATTCCAGGCGGTCTGCGTCTGGTACTGGTTGGACGGAGATGGATTACCATAGTTGTAAGTAGGCGAAATGTAGTGTGAGGGACTAATGGTACGACTTTGACCAGAATATTGACGGTGTTCGGAGGTGTCGTTATTTGGCCGCCTGTTCGCTTGTCGGTTGGGAATGTAGCTAGTGTACAAAGTTTGCAAAATATGCTTGGCCAGAACCCCGACACCGCGTTTGTTCACGTGCACAAAATCCTGATACAGGTGAGAGTTTGGATCACCGTTAGCCTGTAGGTAGCCACCACTACTGTCGAGGATTTGTACATTTTCTGACTGACACACTAATTTTATCAAGTTATTGGCATTAAACACGGAATCGTAGAGTTTTCCTCGGGACCTAGGGGGGATGATTAGTGAAACTGTTATTTTAGCATTTGGAAACTGATCTGGTGCTGACAATAACCTTGTGGACATCCGAGGAACATACTGTATGAGATGGCTGTTTGCAGGAATTGACTCCGGCGTGAATGATAACGTGTTTGATATTTCTGTCTACCTGGTTATAAGACAACTGTTTGTCGATCGAAGCGATTGATGCCCCGGGTAGACACACGACAGAACAGACTTCATTATCGCGTGACAGACGCTTTCTGTCTAACAGCCTGGTCAATGAATCTCCGACGATGAGAACACTTGTGTTGTTGGGGTATTTTATGTCGGAAACAACGGTAGATGAAGTGCCACTGGTAATCACTGGAATTTGTTGAACTTTGTCGTCAAACGGCTGGGGGCCTGTATTACGAGATTTAACTGTATCAGCTGTGCCCTGGTTATCGGAATTTGTATGGGGTGATACGATGGAATTCTGGGTGTCCATTTCATCCGACAGAACACTGAAACGGTTTTTTGACAGTTGACCAGTACTAATGTTAGATGTAGAGTTCTCTTGTACACGAATGTTAGATGATGATTCCATCGACATTTGCTTTGTACCGGCAGAGTTTTTTGTGTGAGGAATACTGTTCTGGGACATTGACTCCACTTGTGCAGTCAGAATGGAAATCTCCTCTGACTGCGAACGACAGAAAGATTCTAACTCTTTGTGATGTGACTCTAGGGCAGCCACCCTATCTAATAGTTCCTTGTTAGCTGCCTCAAGTGTATGTATACGTGGAAAAGCATTCATAGACTTGTCCTGGGATGACTGCTGGTTGCGTTCTACTTTTGAAACATATTCGGTTAACTTTGATAACTTGTCCCCATGAGCAGCCACGTCATCATTAATATCCCTGAAGTCAACACGTAGTTTGTTGGCCAAGCGAACTTTCTCAGACCTGAACTCCTCCGCTACTCCCGTAAAAGAGAGGATGAATTCACTCAGGCGTGTTTCTAGTTTGGCAAATGCCTCTTCAAGATTAGCTTTCAAGTTTGGTTTTGTGACTGTGGAATCAGTCTCTATTGGTGTATCATCACCTTTACATACACTTGACTCAACCTGGTCTTCTGAGGGTGAGAATGACGTGGCTATGGTATCGGGAGCTGTTTCGTGTATGCCTTGCTGATCGGGTTGTTGGCCTCCTTGATCTTCGACTGTAGATACCATGTTCTCAAACGTCACTGAATATGTGTCGATTGTGTCTGCAGATTTGTCGATGCTAACTACAGACTGGTGACTACAGGCCGCGAATTGGGCATTGGTGACCACAGAATGATCACCACTGTCCACTGAATAATAACCACTGACGGATTTGTCAGTATTGGTGGTAGATTCATCCTCGCTGGTGAAAAATTTGTCCCCACCAACCGCATATTTGGCACTGGCGAGTGTGGAATCGTCACTGTTGTTGATTTTATCCTTAGTAACTTCCATTGGTAGTGCTAATAATTTAAGTTCAGCAAATGCCTCAGTGGAATTGGTAATATTTGCTTTGAGAATATCGTCGGCTCTTTTCACTGCCTGTCTGAGGCAGGAAAATTCCTGAGCAATCCATGGCTGGGTAAGGTTACCCTGTATGAGCAGGCTACCAGTTGAATAGAAAAGTGTTAATGTCAGTAGCCGGACACTGGAATGATTGATCTGTACTATAGACTTATGGAGATCTGGGTGCGGTAAGTCGTAGCTGAAGTCCTTGTCTTCGTCATCCACCGTAATGATGGAGTGTGCTTTGTTGGTATCTGTCCAAGTAATGTTGGTCAGAGGAAGGTCACCAATCTGTCTGAAATATCTCATCAAGAGAATTCTACGCCAGGTGAGTAGAGACTTCTTATCAAATCGTATGTTCCATTGTTTGGGGTCTCTTGAGCCGAACACTGTGTCTGATAAATTCTCGGCAACTGACGTTGTTACCTGGACCCCAGTTTTCGTCGACATCTCGAATTCGCCTGGTGGATTTATCATGTTTTGCTCATTCATAACTATTCACATCCACGTGTCTGTTTTTGACATACTTAATAGCTTCTGTGACAGGCATTCATATAGAACGAGTCTTCACATGATCGGTGAAATAAATGAAAAACCACTGAATATCGACCGTCACAAAGTTAACCACCACCTGCTATATTCGAGGAATGGGCAGGACAAAGGTTACTATGATATATATGCTGAATGGCGAGACATATACCGCTTGGCGAGATATAAGGTGAGCAATGGGCGTTCTGTATTGTCAACAACGTGTGATACGTAATCATCGAATGGTGAGTTATTCACTAGGAGTGAGATCGATATTGAAATGCTTGCTGTTTTTGGTTTTTTGATTGTTATGCATTTGCGGTTATATCCACTAGAATACACTGAAACGATTGAGGGGCAGTTATGAATTTATTGTGAGAGAAACGGATAGAGTTACCTGCCCTTACGCAATGCTCCGGCGCTATTTGGAAGCGTTAATACATTCCGATTCTACGGAATACATTTTCAGACAATTGACATTCTTCAAAAAACTTGGCAGTTATAAACTTCGAAAATCGGGGCCTTTATCGTACACGAGGGTGCGGGAAATTATTCTGGAAAAGCTGAAGAGTATTGGTTTAGACGTGTAAAAATTTGGAGTTCATAGTTTAGGCGCTGGTGGGGCATCAGCCGCTGCTAATGCCGGGGTGCCAGACAGGTTGTTTCTGAAACACGGTAGATGGAGATCACATCAAGCTAAGGTTGGATATGTCAAGGACGACCTTAAACAACGTTTGAGTGTATCTCTGTGTTTGGGAATTTAAACAGGATTCAAAAAAAAAAAAAATAATTTTCGGCTAAACAATAAATACACCATCAGTAACATATTGTTTTCTCCATACTCCCTTGTTCAAGTAATATTTCTTACTCCCAATGCTTTCTTTATTCTGTCGAGGTGGCTGCATCCCTGACGATGATATAGTGAGTCTGTTGTAAATAATAAATGTTTTATGTTCGTTTGAGCTAGGCGAATTAGAACATAAATATATTTATTGTTGTTACAGGCGAGCTATAACAGCTTAAAAGGGGAGGGGGGTGTATTGTAAGTTGTTGATTGCAAAGAGCCCAGTGTATAGACAGTACTAATTGGGGTAATGCATGATATAATTCAGGCGCCTAGTGTCTGGTTTTAGACAGGAGTATTGCTTGGGTAGGCGCGGGAAAGAATGCTGGCGCCTTGAGTGCCATATATAAGATGAGAGAATTAGTTTGTAATCATTCGAAGCTACATACATTGACCGTGTACATTAGCTGTCGTGTATCGCGAGAGTAGTGATTATTTGGAATGGATTGACTGGGGTTGGGGGTTGATTGATCGAGATGCAGAGTACATTTTCTTCTTGCGTTCTTTTTCATCATTTTGTTTTTGTCAGGAGGGCGGTCTGTTGCAGAGATGTGGAGAAGTTGCATAACTGGGCCGCACGCTAGGCCTTTCTGTGAAGGACGTATACCTGGGTGGGCAGTAACACGCTGCGGTGTCGCTGCCGTCACGAACGCAACTGGGATGAGTTATTCAGGAGCACGTTGGATGATCTGGGTCGCCCCACTCCCAAGGGGTTTGCCGGGCTGCACTGGGTTGGGGGCAGGTTTCCTCCCATGAAAGGCTGATTGGAGCTGGGGGTTGTTCCTGGCCGGCAGTAGGCAGATGTTTCGTACCCAAATATTTCGAACTTTACGTTTAAAGAAACATCAAAAGTGATTTTAACTGAACAATGGTTTTCCGTGTGGACTTTATTCTACTGTAGATCTATTATACAATGGTTTGTCCATTTTTATCTCGATGTAGCTAATGTAATAAACGGACACGGTCAACAAGGTGGCTGCATCCCTGACGATGATATAGTGAGTCTGTTGTAAATGATAAATGTTTTATGTTCGTTTGAGCTAGGCGAATTAGAACATAACTCTTCATAGTGCTTTGGCGAGAACATATTGGCGGGGGATTTTTGGTTGGCTCAACTGAAAAGACGCCACGCTGTTGGGATATCTGCTGATGTGGCCGCGCTCCCGCCAGTTCGGCGCCATAATGCGGGGTAGGAATATGGACTGGTCCTTGGTATGGTTGGCCATCCCTGCCAGAATTCGTCATTTAGAGGCTGCCTCTAAATAATATATACCATGGTATAAAATGCCAAGCCTGCCATAATTCGTATTTAGAGGCTGCCTCTAATTATTTTGTACCATGGTATAAAATGCCGAGCCTGCCATAATTCCTATTTAGAGGATGCCTCTAAATCGCCAAGCCTGCCACAATTCGTATTTAGAGGCTGCCTCTAATTATTTTGTACCATGGTATGCCGAGCCTGCCATAATTCGTATTTAGAGGCTGCCTCTAATTATTTTGTACCATGGTATAAAATCGCCAAGCCTGCCATAATTCCTATTTAGAGGATGCCTCTAATTCATTTTAGCCGTAAGTCGTAAATTTTCGCCTTCTTATTACTTCCACCAATGATATGCGCTTTCACAAATTTGGTGCCATATCTCTACGCTTGTTACAAGTTTACTCATTGGTCAAATTTAATATTCTTGATATGACATCGAGTTGTTTATGACTTACGGCTAAAATGAATTAGAGGCATCCTCTAAATAGGAATTATGGCAGGCTTGGCGATTTTATACCATGGTACAAAATAATTAGAGGCAGCCTCTAAATACGAATTATGGCAGGCTCGGCATTTTATACCATGGTATATATTATTTACAGGCAGCCTCTAAATACGAATTGTGGCAGGCTTGGCGATTTAGAGGCATCCTCTAAATAGGAATTATGGCAGGCTCGGCATTTTATACCATGGTACAAAATAATTAGAGGCAGCCTCTAAATACGAATTATGGCAGGCTTGGCATTTTATACCATGGTATATATTATTTAGAGGCAGCCTCTAAATGACGAATTCTGGCAGGGATGGCCAACCATACCTTGGCATAAACCTTGGGTTAAAGTGGAGGAGATGACCCTATCCCCCCTCCAAGTGAAGTAGTTAAAATTCGGCCGGGATGTCGTAAGACTATTATATATTCATGCCCTGGACGCTCTGAACACCAAATTCAATTGAAATCAGTAAGATCCTACATAGCGACATATACGTACGATTGGGGAACATTGATAGGATATTAATTTATTAAGATTGACCTCCGGTCAGTCAGTTTCTCAGACATCTTTTCGTAAGCGACGACTAAAATGGGGTTCCCACCCGACTAAAATGGGGTTCCCGGGTGGGAAAAGGAATAGGACCCGACCCGTGGGGTTCCCGGGTGTGAAAAGGAATAGGATCCAAACGTCGTGATATGACTGAAATATAGTTAAAAGCAACGTTAAATGTCAATCACTCACTCGCACATTATTCAACAAAAGGAGTAATAAGTGGAAATCATCGAATGTTTGTGAGGTGGTGGTGGCAGTGCTGGTGGAAGTGACCTTTGATCTGGGATGTTGAGGTGGGCCTTGGAAATTAGAGTGATTCCAGAGTAGACTAGGTGACGTCATCAGTTGTAGAAAAAGCTCAGATCAGGTTGGAATGGAGCGTGAATTGGGTAGTTGGACCGAGTGTGAAGTGGGTCTAGGTGGCCGATACGTGGCCAAAATGTATCGTGCATGGTATATAAAATATAAAACCTCGCCTGGTGTAAAATACGACTGGGATGCGATCAAAGCCGTGACGTCATGGTGCACATGCGCAGTCCAGGAGTAGTAGTAGTAGTAGTAGGACAGAGATACAAGGGAGTGTTTGGGTGATATTTGCAGAGATGTGAATCCTCAGTAAATTAGCTGATTTCAGTGTTTTTGCCCAAAGTTGTCCAATCTCAAAATTGCTGCCTTTCAACCAAAATGTATTTTTCAGCGATTTTCAGATTACTTTCAGTGATTTTCAGAAGAAGCGATTCACCCCCTGTATATGGGCTACCATGAATCCGAATAAGCAGGGTCTCGTATCGAAGCTCTCAGTAGAATAAGAGAAAGTCCATCATATTAGGATGGGTACACCTTACGCCCTAGCCCGTAGGGGCTAGTGACCTCGAAGATGTACATGTTGTCGCCGTAGGTCACGAGTAGAGTAGAAACCATCGTTCTGAGCCAACAAAAAAATACAATGAAAATGTACCATGGTACAATGGAAATATACCATGGATACAATGGGAATGTATCATTGAATGGGTGTGTGTATCAGATCGCCCTGACATGTAGTAATAGCGTAAAATTATGCGCGCGTGCCTCGGCGTGTTGTTGTTTTTAACAACGACCGTCACGAAGCCCACACCTCATTTGCGGTTGGATTTAAAGTTACGCAGAATAGAATGGAACTAAATATGAACGAATGGAAAAGAAACGCCTGCCTCGGTGTGTTGTCATTTTTAACAATGACCGTCACAAAGTCCATACCTCATTTGTGGTTGGATTTTAAAGCTACGCAGAATTGAATGGAACTAAATATAAACGAATGGGGAAAAAAACAATCCGAAACCATTCTGCTGGCGTATATACGTTTACTTCCAGGTTAATCGACAACTACATCTTTGACAGAAAATGTTATACGGCTTTTCTATTACATTAATACTCAATGCTACATTATAGATTTGTTTTCATGTGAGTTCTTTACGACCACACTTACAACATTATAAAAGGGTACGGCTCTATCACCTACCATTATTCGTTACCATGGCAGGGAAACTGGTTATAGATGACTGCGTGCTGTGTATTTGCCCCATTTGTCACACATCGCCCATATATCGGCTTCAGAAGCACCAATGCACATCGCGTTTGGCGTTCGACGACGAAGGGTTTGAGGAATGCTCTGAGCTCATGAACAACGAGTTAGAGGAAGTTCACCAAATGCTGAGGAATAATTCCCCTTGAATTATAATCGATCCCTTGCATGCTCATAGCGACGAGGGTCGATTGCCTGCCAATACCGGGGAGTGATAAGACTACATGTTTTCAAGATTAAAGGTCGTTGTTACGACCAACCAAACATTTCGAAAGATAACTTCTAATAATAATGCACGTGCAATCATCTTAATAATGTCCCACTCACAATCACATCTTTATCAGTGTGCATAAAACTATTAAAGTTTAAAAACAAATTAAACAGACATCTTTTTGATTCAAAGATTTATTTCCAGACTAAAGGATAGTTACCTCGTATGACAGTGAATGTTATATTCTTATGATACACAGTGAGAAGGACATATTTGAATCATAATTATAGACTTGGCAATCATACACAAAGTATTAATAACTACGTATCAAGGTATGCATTAATCTATCGTGATTGTAAGCGGTATAGCTCTGTTCGCTTTCACCACACTCCAGTATTTATTACCCCTCAGCCCATAGGGCTGTGGGGTCTTGTCGTTGCCATGTACGTACGTCCGTCCGTCAACATTTTCTTGTCCGCTGAATATCTGCAGATCTGTGAAGGCGGGCCTGACCAAACTTTGGTGAGAGCTTCCTGAATGTTGACTGAAGAAATGATTAGATTTTCAGATGGCTATGATGATTTCGTGATTTTTAATTATTTTTTTTATTATTTATTGATGGCTCAGATTTTGCAATGTTATCTATGCCCATCAACATGTTCTTGTCCGCTGAATATCTGCAGATCTATCAAGTCAGGCCTGACCAAACTTTGGTGAGAGCTTCCTGAATGTTGACGGATGAAATGATTAGATTTTCAGATGGCTGTGATGATTTCATGAATTTTAATTATTTTTTTTATTTTGTTTATTGATGGCTTGGCTTTTTGCACTGTTATCTATGCCCATTGGGAACCCTTGGTTGCATGTTTCATTGTGACTTTTGAAGGTTCCCTGATACAAGAAAGCCTGGGCCATTCAAGATTACCATTGGATGGAACTCCCCAATTTCCATATATTCTGAGAGCTTACATGATGCTTCACTTGTTCAACCTATGCACTACCCTTGGGGGGATTTCTCCACCCCTGGGGCACTAAATGTTAAAGTTTTGGACTTCTTTCCTATTCACAGCTTCTCAGCCTGCAGTGTACATTGCTTTTTCACACACATGCTGAATCACCTAATTTTTTTTTCCTTTTATAGTAATAACTAACGGGTTGGTGACATTATTTTATTTCCCAAGTACAAGAGAAAATAACCGGCGAGGGGATCCCCGCAGTATCGACCCCCTGTTAGGTTTGAATTTCATGTCGCCTTAAATGAAGGACAACATTTTTCTTCAATTTTGCCCTCATGTACATCGATTTATCAGAAAGCTTTTGCACAAACCATATTTTATTTCAGAAGTATAATATGAAATAACTGGCAGGGGAATCCCTGCAGTATCGAACCCCTGTTAGTGTGAATTTCGCGTCGCCTTAAATGAAGGACAACATTTTTCTTCAATTTTGCTATTAAATCATTCTACTCCACATCATATGATTTATCTTAAAGCTTTTGCACAAAACATATTTATTTCAGAAGTGTAGTTTGAATTTCGCGTCACCTTAAATGAAGGACAACATTTTCTTCAATTTTGCTGTTAAATTATTCTATTTTACATCATATGATTTATCCTAAAACTTTTGCATGAACCATATTTGTGTCCACACATTTAACTGGTACAACATAATGCTTCAATTTTTGTCACCAAACATGTTACTGTACCTTGGAAATTATTTAAAACGAGTGATTAGGAGAGTGTCAATCAGTGTGTTTCTATGCCATTAAACTTATCACACTTGTGCAATGCATAAATTGCCACTGATAAAGCTACACTTTCTTGCATGCTGTAATCCCAGCACACCACTCACGTGAAAACGAAGTCTATTATATCTATGACTTTCATTTTTTGTTTCATTTGAGTTTTGGGTGCCCATACGTTTTTCGGAATGCAGCCCTGATCCTACTTGACTAAAAAAAACAGCCTGAGGGGTCCACGCACCTTTTAGGTGCTTGCCTGCAATTCATGTTATTATTGTGACAATAATATTTTGAGTTATATATCCATTGTGGTACAAAATGAGAAAGACAAATTGAATCATAATTATAGACAGCAATCAATATGTATTAATCTATCATAATTGTAAGCGGTCTATGTCTGTACAAAGATAGCTTTCGTTACTTCTTAAAGCGAGTTATAATGCTTATTTTCCCCCCTCTCTGGCTGTCCATGGTCATATACAGGTCAAGGGGACTTTCTTGTCCATTGCTCCAGTCGTTCTCGTTAACGTTTTGAAAGGCATCGGTTAAAAGTTTATAATGTCGCCAAATCGGACACCCTTCTTTCGGTTGCATTCTTCTGCACACTTCCGCTGTGTAGTCCGAAAGGACTTGTAATGGCCTGTGTTCATAATATCATCTTCAAACATGCTCTCGGTAACCTTCTTGTATCCTGTCAGTGACGTAACGACACGGGTTAAATAATTCCAGGTTTCATCGTCACAGTAATTATACCTCCGCGGCGTTAATAATTTATGAAACAATAACCATACGGAAATGATCATGGTGGTTAGCTATACCGTCTTTGAAAGTCTCTTCCTTTACTCTTGTCTTTTAATATCCTTAATCTTTTCATTTATTACCCAAATCGTAAACCTGCTTTGCTTAAATGCCTAATCTCCATTAGGAAGAACAATACAAACTTAAAAACGGAAGTTAAAACTAAAAGTTGTCTCCCCCTGGGGAGTTATCTGCCCCTAGGGGAGCTCACTCTCATCCCAGTGGAGTTACTATATAAGCCCTGCTCAGTCCAATCCATATCCTCTTTCTCTGTTTGTACTCGACCAGTGCACATCTAGGAAGTGTTAAAGCAATACAGCTGTGTTGTTGTTGTAACCGCCGGTTATATCCTTTTTCAAGATTGACGTGTTTCTTTTTCGGGAAATTCTTCTTGCATTAATTATGTCTGAGATTTCTGTTCCCGTTTCTAATTCTTGTCATGCGTGTGGGCAAGTTTGGACGACCACACGGTTTGTTTTGCTTGTAAAGTTTTGTGCTATCGGCAAGCCACGTGTGCAGAATGTTTCTAATGGGATTCGTCGACCTGGAAGAAATATGCCCAGGCTTGACGTGCTTATTTGTTGCGCGCATCTGAGGATTCTACACTATCGGAGGTCGATTGACGGCTTTTGGAAATTGCGCTTGTAAATGACATGAAAGCCAACGAGGATCTCGGCGGTGTTGTTTTTGGTTTTGTCACATACATTTCAAAGTCCAGTTTCATCGGCGTCTATAAATATTCCACCGAGTTGACCGTTCTACAAGAAGATAATATTCAACTTCTAGACAGTCGGACCTTCTCTGGCATTGCGTTGTCTGGAGTCCCTGTCAAACCGGTGTCATTGTCCAGCCAACAAAGGCCTCTGGATCCAGGCTCAGCGTTCTATTGTCTTCATCGGACAAAAGAGTTCGGCTTCACCGCATGGCTCAGCGTTCTATTGTCTTCATCGGACAAAAGAGTTCGGCTTCACCGCATGTCAGCTCACGTACTCCTTTGTCATAAATCTAGGAGAAGGTCTATAAACCTTTTCTCCTAAACTTGTCTATTGCGGTTAAATAAATAATATTGCTGGGATAATGTTTGTCTGTCATTTCTATCCCGGTTGTTTCAAAATTTTTGTCGCTCGTGTGGGCAATTTTTTGAACTCGCTTAGACCCTTACACGGTTTGTTACAGTCAGCCACGTGTTTTAGTGCCTTCGGACGTAAGTCGCTAAAATAATTTGCTCTTGCCGGTGATTTCAAAATTTTTAGCATGATCTTTCTATATCTTGAAATGAACGTCCGACGATGTTTCTAAAGTCGATCGTGACCGACCCATCCAGCACTAGTTTTTGTGCTTTACTGAGAGAGTGTCATCCTAAAAATAATTGGATATAAATGTTGACTGCTTTCTATGAGATCCCGCGCCATCATCCGAACGCATGGCACGATCATACGTAGAAACTTCTGCTCGTAGCCATGCGGTAACGGGTGCTATCTGAGTGTAATAGGGCGTTTCCCAAATGGTCACATCCGACTGGTCCCGTTATATCTGACATCGGTGCAATCACATTCATACAACGAAGACACACCTCCAGAAAGCGATCGATTGAAATGATCCCATGGTGGGCCTCGAAGTGCCCCCATCACAAAATAAAAAGCATATCATTTTCCTGTGGTCTGCCGCCGATTTTATTTTGTTTTCAAATATGTTAGGCCGTTTGTAATATGATTTTTCTTAATATAAACAAAGAAGCATGCTCCACTAGAGTGAGAAATAAAATAGCTAATTCGCACAACTTCGTTTTGGTCTCGCGTAGACTCCCCCAGTCTTGCGCCTCGTGAAACTGACACGTCTGCATGTCTAGGCAATATTTGAATACAGATAATTTCATTGGCTCGTTTAAATGGGGCCGACATTTGACCTCATGCTTTGGGAACAACTTTCGAACTGGATTATCTCTCTCTAGATAGATGGCGCCGTGTGAAATACATGCCGAATCACAGCGATAATCTAAGGGTAGTATTTAGTGAAACGTGAAATGCCCTTAGCAATCTAAGATGTCCCGCGCTCAACTAAGAACACAGTCATGCGTGTTGCTTGACCGTGTGTTTTCCAATATCGCGGTCTCCACACGGACAATGAGTTTCGGCCCGCTGTGTTAGATGTGGGTCTTTGTATAAGTGGTCTGTCTTGTTCAAACTTGTTTTTCTCAAGGATTCGCTCCGAAGCCCGGCCTCTCGCGACCCCGTTTTTGTTTTCGGTCAGTATGTGAGCCTATTGTGGCTGGGATTTACGTTAAACGAACAGGATTTTGCTTCGTTGATTCACGAATTTTATGCATTGAATTTTGTGTAGATCTTCAGTACTATTGTGAAAAGTATCCCCGCCTGACGCGGGAAGTTCGTTTTCCCCCGCCGGGGAGATCCGATTCTTTATAAGCAGTCCGTCAATTTCCATGTTGTTGTTGTCTTCTGCTCGGACTTGCAGTTTTTGGTAGTTTCACTTTCATGCATTCAGTTCATTGTTTCTACCAAAATGTAATCTCTTGTTATGTCTAGTATTATTATGTTTATTTGATATCCTGTGATCAAGAGAGAACTTACAGAGGTTTTTCTCTGCCTTTCATGCTTACGTTGTTGTTGCGTTTGTGTTCGTGACCACAACTCAAACCTATTCACTACGACGCTTTGTTACATTTTAATGAGCTTCTTTACTACTCTCTTTATGTAATTAAGGGTGTGTTGAACAACAAAAGAGATCACGTGTTTGTTTCTTGTGAGTGGGTAAACCCTATTCACTCACTCACCCTTGTTTATTGTGAAAGTGTGCTATTCTTTGAAACACAAATTTCTGTTACTAAACATTGTGATTTGTTTATGTTTCACACCAAATTGGTCCCATCTGTATACTGAATTACACTTACAATTCAGATTCAATTGAGCATTAATTTTATTTCTTCTCTCTGAGAAATTTTATAATTATTAGCTTGAGTGTGAGTGTATTTCTCCGGGAAATCTTTAGAAATACTCTCGTTCGACGACACGTGGAGTGTTTATTGATCTTCTCCTGGTCTGTTGGCCGGGCAAGGATCAAGCCTGAAGTTTTCTCAGTCTTCTGCCTGGGACAGCATTAGACTATTTCATCGAGCGGTCTTGTTGTATTTTGAGCCCTGCGCAGGGATGACACGCAAATTCGTGAAGTCTTCTATAGTTTTTCTACCGAGTATGATTACCGATACAGTCTACAAGAACAACAGACTGCTCTTTAACAATGTTCTTTACCGTTTCTTCTTGACAGCTTGTTCGTGTTAGGGCATTTCAAATTCTGAATTTTAATGACCTTACTTTATCTGCCGGCGAGAGACTTCAAATGTATTTCCTCTCTTCGGGAATTTTAAATTCTTTGGAGGATTTTTCTAGTTTACGTCGGAATCTCTTTGTTCTGGATGTCGGTGTTGTTACTACCAGCGGAGTTACGTTTATGATTAACGCTAGGAACATTTAATGTGTTCATCTCCTCTGCGTTTTCTAATTTCATTACACCTCAACGGTATGTACATTATGTTGAAGCAAATGGGGAAATCACTACGCCGTTCACAACGTTTCTCCCGTTTTTCACATTACGTCATTCTGTTACACCTTGACGACGTTCCATTACGCCGTCACGTTTTTCTCATACACTTGTGCGTCGTTCTCGTACATCTGTTAGACGTTTCCGATACGCCATAACGCCGTTCTTCACGTCATTTCTTCTGTACCTCCATCGTTTTACGAGATGCATATTCTCTATCCGTTCGTCCTCGTTTTTCGGCGTTTCTTGCGATTCACCATCGTCGGTCGTCGGTGGGAGTGGAACTCCTTCCGTTCAGAGTCAACCTTCCCCTTGTATCAATTCATCTCGGGGCTTTCACATCGACGTTTACTTAGGTTCGTCGTTACACTGCGAAGAGAGTTGTGTTGAAGCCATTTTGGCTCCAGAATTGTGTTGAAAATATCAAAAATTGTGTTAGAATCAACAGTAATTTGTTTTGAATTCAGCACAGTTTTGTGTTGATATATGTAGTTTAACACAGAACCATGTTGATTTCAACACAAAACATTTTGTGTTGAAACCATGTTAGCACAAAATTGTGTTAAAACAACACAATATTTTTCGCGGTGTACTTTGGGGGACAGTTTTTCGACTCTCTCCATCAAGTACTTCGTTCCCGTATAGACCGTTGGACCGGTTTTTTAGACTTTGGCATTATAGTTCTGTCATCAACTTATAGGGCTTTTCATTTCTATGCAGGACCTTACTCATTTCGCTCGTTTTTCGGGTTCGGTCACTGCAGTGGATTTATTCGTCCTGGTGCCGAGAATGTGATGCCCATCCTGACTTTTTCCCCTGTAGCTGACTTCCTCCTTCACCTTTGTCGTGATATGAAGTTCAAATCAGCACCTTTTATGGGTTCCGGTCTGCTGGGGCTAGGGTTTTTACGTTTTTCTTCCGGCATCATCATTAGTCTAAACGACAATATCTCCGCGCTCATTCGGGCTTTCGCTTACAGTCTCGCCGTACTCGCCAGCTGTTACCGAAATGGGATATTGGTGTGGTTCTGTGTGCTCTGATTCGTCCGCCCTTTGAACCTTTACAGTCCGCCTCTCTCAAAGCTGTTTTCCTACAAGACTGCTTTGCTGACGGTTTTTGCTTTGGCGTCTGAACTTCATGCTCTTGAGAGATCAGCTATGACCTGGACGGCGGATTGGTCTCGCATTTCCTTTCGACCCATTCCTGAGTTCATCGCCTGTCTCTTCGACCGTCTGCACTGCGTGACATTACTAAGATTACCATTGCTTCGTGGATGAGGTAGATCTTAAAGTGGTCATATCTTTTTGCCGTTAACACTCCCCCACTATTATCTACTGCTTCTTCTCATGAAATTCGTGCCATCGCTACGTCATGGCCTGTATGAATGTACTTGTCCTTCCATGACTTTGTCCAGTCCTGTGCATGGACGGCAAATTCTACGTTCACCAATTTCTATCTGAGACATTTGTCAGTGTAATCAGATAGAATGATCACGTTTGGACCGCTGGTGACTGCCCAGCACGTGGTCAATTAAAAAAAAGGGGGGGGGGCATTTCTCATCAGCGCAGCAAGTCAGCCAGCTTGCTGCATCATCTTCAGTCATATATGTCCACCATACTACATGATCACCTCAATAGGTCAGTCAGCCAACTTACAAGACCCGTCTCATTGGTGAGTATGGTTTAGACATGGTTATTACTACACCCACTACGTCTCCTCGACTGGGGTTTCCCTTCTATTGAGTATGGTGTACCACATTTACAATCAAGTTTTTTGATTTAATCCACGAGTATCTTCAGCGTCTTCGACCTGGGTTCTCTTTGGGTAAGTTTTAGTGTGCTGTAAGCCGATACAGTCAACCAGCTTACGGCTTCATCGCTGTTATTCAAAAATGTTATGTCCACATTCTAAATGATCACCTAAGAGAAGTAATAGGTCAGTTTGCCAGCCGCCGACTCTCGAGTCATCTATCAAGGCCTGACACAATGATGAGTTTTAATCTTTGCCTTTTCTGCAGATTTGCTTGTGTCATTTCAGGTTAAAGCTATAACCTTCTTCCAGATCATCTCAGCTGAGTCACCTTCGGTCAACTCAAGAGTCCAACGTACAAAGACAGGGACTAAAGTACAGACAGTTGACGTTAAATGGAGAGTAGACTCAGGGCAAACGCTGTCAACTCACAACTCATCCTACAAGACCTGTTCAAGCTTCATGGACTAAAGTACAGAGAGTTGACGTAAGACGGCTTGTGGACTGAGGGTGGTGTAAGTTGGTCACCCTGTATGCCGCGGGTTGCGGGTAGATCGCCTCACCCCTGTTCTTACACTGGCTTACCAAGAATACCCTTTGTCGCCTCAGGGCCGGGGTTTCCTTCAGATTGGTAATATTGTGTACCACAACCACGATCACAGCTACATGGATGAAGACACTCTAAAGATAAGTATCTTCTATTACTACTCCTTAATTACCCTCTGCGTCACCGTCCAGGGTTCTTTTTGTTGAGAATTATTGTCATATCTGTGATCATTTTAGGTGGAGGCTGAGGTGGCCGAGTGGTCTAGGCCGTTTGCATTTACTGCTGGCGATTTGGTGCCAAACTCTGAGGACGCGGGTTCGTGTCTCGCACGGGACTGACCCATCCAGCACTAGTAATTGTGCCTTACTGAGAGTGTCATCTTAAAATTAATTGGATATAATTGTTATCTACTCAGTAGTAATAGGTCAGTTTGCCAGCCGCCATCTCTCAAGTTATCAATTAAGGCCCGAGACACAATTGTGACTTTTAATCTTTGCCTTTACTGCAGATTTGTTTGTGTCATTTCAGGTTAAAGCTATGACCTTCTTCTAGATCATTTCAGCTGAGTCACCTGCGGTCAACTCACAAGTTCAACGTACAAAGAACTGACATAAAGTACAGGAAGTTGACGTAGATGCAGAGTAGACTCAGGGCATCTGCTGTCAACTCACACAAGACCGGATCAAGCATCAAGGACTAAAGTACAGAGAGTTGACGTAAGTCGGTTTGTGGACTGAGGGTGGTGTAAGTTGGTCACCGTGTATGCCGCGGCAAGCAGGCAGATCGCCTCTCCCCTGATCATATATTGCTTACCTGCCGGATACTCATAGAAGCAACTGCCCGAGTTCCTTCGCATTGGTAATATTGTTTGTACCACATCCACGATCACAGCTACATGGATGAGACACTCAAGATAAGTAACTTTTATATCAACTCCATGAATTACCCATTGCTTACGACCAGGGTTTTTTCTCTTGTTGAGTATTATTGTGCCATGATCAACTCCATGAATTACCCATTGCTTACGACCAGGGTCTTTCTCTTGTTGAGTATTATTGTGTCATGTCTATGCCCATGTCTGTGTCATCCCAGCGGTTACTCAGCCTGCTATTGGAGCTACAACACGGCCGAGGTTCCCACCTCCATATGTTGGTAGTGAGGCATTTAAGCAAAGCAGGTTTACGATTTGGGTAATAAATAATAAACATTTATAAACAATGTTACTATTTATAACCAAATCAAACCTGCTTTGCTTTGATTGTCCCTCCCTTCCTTCCCCTCATGCCACGGCCTTGCACACTACAGGTCTCGGTTTATTACAATGAGAAAGAGGATATGGATTGGACTTAGCAGGGCTTATATAGTAACTCCACTGGGATGAGAGAGAGCTCACCTAGGGGCAGATAACTCCCCAGGGGGAGACAACTTTTAGTTTTAACTTCCGTTTTTAAGTTTGTATTGTTCTTCCTAATGGAGATTACGCATTTAAGCAAAGCAGGTTTGATTTGGTTATAAATAGTAACATTGTTTATAAATGTTTATTATTTAGACTGCTCATATGCACATTCAGTTCATTCCACTGTATTTTGTTTAACCAAATTCCCTTTACAGTAGCTCTGTTGTTTATGAACTCCCGTATATCTATACGAATATTTTCCTTATACAAGCAAAGGGTCAGTTTGACGCGTCTATCCAAGTTAACTCACCATTTGAATTTGCATAGCGCATTGACACGTGTTGTATATGCAACCGAGGTGGGTATAGGGGTGAATCTTGTAATATTGCGACATGGAAGTACCTCACAAAGCAAGCAGTTTGTCCGATTTTAAGCCACTTCTTGCATTGAGTAAGCAAGACAGCTCTAAAAACGGACAGTTTTGTGCAAGTAGATAACATATGCCTGTCAATTCGTTCATTTTGTTGAAAAATAGAATATATGTATATGTATGCTTTTGGTAAAATTAAGGATTTATTGATAGTGGGCAACATTTTCTTGTTCTCTGCGAACATTACCAGCATAAGTGGCAGCGATTAGAATAAAGGATTGAAAAAGTCAAAAAGAAAAAACATTTTGTTTGCCTATTCTCGATCTTGTCAGATATACAACACTCAGCCGCTATTAATTTTTACAACCATACCACACTAAATACCTTACAACCATACCACACTAAATACCTTACAACCATACCACACTAAATACCTTACAACCATACCACACTAAACACCTTACAACCATACCACACTAAATACCTTACAACCATACCACACTAAATACCTTACAACCATACCACACTAAATACCTTACAACCATACCACACTAAATACCTTACAACCATACGGTACCACACTAAATACCTTACAACCTTACCACACTAAATACCGGCAACATAACACATAGAGTTGCTTATTTGGATTAGTAAACAGAAAAGTTGCGAATATTTTCCTAACATGAAATATTTTCTTCAATTCTGGGGATAGAGAACATTTTAAACTAGACTAGACATTGTTGGTACAATGACGCGGTCTTTCCCTTCTTAATGCAAATGAGTAATGCAGGAGTCAAGCGAAAC
This sequence comes from Hanleya hanleyi, assembly GCA_036873755.1. Classification (NCBI taxonomy): domain Eukaryota; kingdom Metazoa; phylum Mollusca; class Polyplacophora; order Lepidopleurida; family Hanleyidae; genus Hanleya; species Hanleya hanleyi. Next base: position 57,632 of record JAVTVY010015897.1, read on the forward strand.
CCCCAATCCCCCCCAACGTCGGGGTTTAGTGGGGACTTAGCAAATGAGAGTTGTTAAAATGCTTCAATGCCCTACCCCCTGGGGCAAAACATTGAAGTGAATCCCCACCTAAACTTCAACCAAATACAATTTATGTCCCATTCCTAGGTAAAAGAAATATTAATTGAATACGAACATAAACAGGACTGAAAACGTGTGAAATTACAACACATATAAGGGAAGTGGGAAGAGGTGCCGACATACTGACTGCGTCACATGACTTCACAGAATAGTCCTCTGGTTAACCTATTCTAAAGCACATACCAAGAATCTAACGATTCGTGATATGTGTTGTATCTCAGGTACGCTTTTATTGTACCTGTTCATGTGGCAACTTGGATGATATGACCACACGGCCCCTAGCACCGGCATAAGCGGTATTAGATACAAATCTAAGAGAGCTGTGATGGAAATGCTCCGACAACTCGTATACTGGTATTTGGTGAGCTGTTTCGCTGTGACAACTCGTACATTGGAGATTGGTGAGCTGTATCGTCGTCAGATGTAAATGTAATTTTCCCTGGGGCGTAAACATGTTGTGAATCCCCAGGTAACCCCCCACTAAACCCGACCCTTGCCCGAGGTTGGGGGGGGTTCGTTTGACTCCTGTATAAACACATTGTCGCGGGCCGTTTTGGTCGCAACCATTGTTTTGGTCGCTTTACACGCACAGACACGTTTTTTCACATTGCTTGTTACTACCTTATAGATTTTTATTGCGTTTTTCTTCTAACAAATTTGCCTATATTGGTAAGCAGCAGCTGTTAAACACATTTCCGAGGTTTATTTGAGCCCTAGACGGCTCCTTCATCGATCCGAAAATGTTAGTATGTTGAAATGTGTATAGAAAATTGTCCCTGGAGTCCAAACAATGGCTTGAATGGAGAAAGTTAAGCTTGATTTTTAGTCGCCTGGAGACTGTGCTTCTCACAGACTGTTTTTCTGCCCGACAAAATGACCCCAAATATCGATGATCATCTGACATGAAGCAAAATTGGTTCCGTAGTTGCATTTGTACCAGGAAATACGGAATCATTATCAACGAAAGAACTCATTCTTGGAAGTACCAGGCACCAAATTAGAAGTCCGTATCTATTGCGGTTCAAGGGTTATATGGTTTCCACAAATGAGCCAGCCCCGTCATGTAACACGACATTAATTTTATTGCTTACACGGGATGCCTCGAGTGCTACAGCCGAATCGCTAAAGCGAAATTGACAGCGACCATTGAATAGATGAAATCAACAAATGACCACAAACAGGGCGAGAGAATCATTTAGCGGCTTAATAGTTAGGGAAAATTGTTTTTTTAATATCTCTACACCTATCAAAGCTACTTTGCTGAAATTTCAAAGACAAATACATATGTATATTCTCTCAATGTCCTGTGAATATGGCGCGGATTGGAGTTGTAGTTTCGCCATGGCATTAAAAAAGTGAAAATTTCAAATTTTGTCAAATATCTCCTAAACTTTCTGGTACCTTTTTTCCTGTTCTAGTTCTTTTCTGTGACGTCATGTTAGGACCTATATTTATATGCAAATTTCAAGACCAGGTGAGGAATAGTTTTCTCATCACAGTCCTTAAAGGGTGAAAATGTAAAGGGCCATCACTCTGGAAACAAGGTCAAGAAAAATTCAGTGACGTCATACCTGTATCATGGGCTACAAATGTACTAAATTACAGATTCCTGCATGTTGTAGTTTTTGACAAAAATGCGAACAATGTTTTTTACACTGTGCGATATTCAAGGTCAAGGTCACATCGGATCGTTTTATAAGTAGCGCTAAAAGAAAGACAATATTGTGCCCACTATTGTTTCATTGTTTTGTAATTGTCAGTGCGTTAGTTTTTCAGAAAACGGAAGCCGTATTTCCAATATTTGGATGCTTACCACTTCAAAGGTCAAGGCCGAGATCGGAGACAAGTGGTGACCTTGTGACATGATGTAGGACACGTGACCTTATTTTCAGGCTGACCGCATTAGCCGTTCAAGATTTCACCACCTAACTTCGCACTCATACAGAGACGCTCCTGGAGGTCAAAGGTCAAATTTAAGGTCACATTCTTTTCGGTCATTAAAGTGTTCATTGATATTAGGAGTATCAATGCCGTAGCCTATTTCCTTATAAAATACCGGGTTTTGAAAAACATTAAAAGGGAGATACCTACTTTTTCTTAAAAAATATAACTACAGCATGACCATATGTAACACTTACCAACCATCAACTTTCTTTTAGGTATGTTCTTTAGTTTTGGCTGTACACAGCCCACACGAAAAACAGCTCAACTCCGCTCAACTCGAAAACCGCTTGTTTGACCTACTTATTTTATTGGTTATTTCGTTGGGTGTATCTGCAAACTTTCACATTTTAAATTTCAGCGGCATCGCCTTATGCGTTCGGTCAATATTCGCAAAATGGTGTTTTTATCAGAAAAGCCCATAGCTCAATAGGTCAAGGTCAAAATTGAATACCTGTTCCAGAAAGTACAGTCTCGTATCTACAAAGGTGCCAAATATCTAAGCTGTATATCAAGCCGTTTAGCCGCTATTTCAAAAGTACATGTAGAATAATAATAATAAATCAAATTAATGCCTTATCATTAATTTTCATTATTAGGATGCGAGCAATAGTTGTAATTCTGTATTGAAAGGATACATTTGATAAATGATTGTACAATGCAAGGGAGATAATCGTTAATTGTGCAACTCGCCTGATCTCCCTTTGACCACGACGACAGGAGATGAGCCACTGTAAGTCCATTCTGTCGATGATTGGTTGCTTCCCCGCATGCGTTGATGTAAGCGGGACCACGAGGCCCGCACAGTTCACTTGGACGGGGAAGCCATAGCAGGAGACACGCACACACCGGAGTAATTGCTGTTACCAGTAATTTGTATGTATTTGGTTTTAAATTTGGTTTTAAATTGTTAATTTTGACTTAGTCTTTCTCCGTGTGTGTGTTTAATATGAGAGCCAGACCGAACCGGCAGAGAAGGCCGCCAAAAAGATTGGCGCCCACTGACCAAGTGGATTCCGAGTGTCAGATGCCGGCCAAAGTCAGCAAGGGAAAGCGGGGGAAAAGCTCGGGAAGGAGCGGGAATTCGCCTCCGCCTTCCTCCGCAGCGGATCTTGGTGGTTTTGAATCGGATCTGCAAAGTCATCTGCTTCCATCGACAAGTGCAGCACGTAATATCGCAACCGCCGGTGCCAGCGGTTCAGCTTCGACAACAAGCGTGACAGGTAATATGGGTACAGGTATGGATTGTCTGAATAATAGGGCCCCAGCCCTTCATACTGTTAACTTTAATGGTCAAAATTTAGCTGAAGGTTTTGGGGTGCCGACTAACTATAATTCTGGTAGCAGTTATCGAATACAGCATGGTGACAATTTGCACGGTATGCACTTGCAACCGCCCCCTTTTTCGTCCAATCAGAATGACTCCTCCTCTCACGCGTCATGCTCCGCAGTGCACGTGTCTCGTAGTGCATTGGCACCTAGGTTGACTGCGTTTTCGGATGGTAATATTAACGCTGTTCACCGTCCCCTCCCATCGCCCAGCATGCAAGCTCTAAATACAGCCACGATAGGCATACAGCCTGAGTCTGCAGGTACCTCAAGTGCGATAGAGTTGGGCGGTTGGGGATTAGCCCCAGCATTAGCGGTACAGCCGACCCCTTTAGTTAGTGCATGTGATGATCTAGAGACGCATGTCCCACATGCTATTCAGGCGAAAATCTGGGCAGGAGAATACATCGAGCTTCCCCTGTTGCTAAAAACAGCGCAAGAATTACGCGAGCAAGTGTGTTCATTGGCTCTTGCGGGTAAGGAAGGTGAACCGGTTTTGCTTCGCCCCAAAATACAAATTAAAAAGATTGAAAACATTGAGAAGTGGACATCTGCTTTTTTAATCTTTAGTAGCATTTATTTGCAACAGCATCCATCACGTGCACGTCAGTTGCTAAAATATATGAGCATAGTCCGAATGTTAGCAGCACGAGTGACCGGTGCAGCATTCGCTGTCTATGACCAGCAATTTCGACTCCGAATGTCAAAGCATCCAAATTCTTCCTGGGGGGCTATTGATTGCGAGCTGTGGATGACTTGCCTACTTCCGCCTGCTACTAGTGTTGACAGCCGCTCTGTTGTTACCAATAGAGGTAATCGGGCTGGTAGTGGTAACCGTTATTGCTTTGCCTACAATGGTGATGGCTGCAGTAGGAACAATTGTAGATTTGTCCATAAATGCATGAAATGTTCAGGGTCGCATGCAGCTAGAACATGCACGGTTAACAAGAACGGTAAGAAGGGCAATTTTCGTCCCTCCACTTCAGCTAATTAACACACAAAGTGACAACAATCTACCCTTCAGGAGCCTCATGAGTGATCAGGTTGATTCGTGTATCCCGACGGAGTTACTTTCTTTGGCAAATACACCTATCAAAATTGATAGATTATGTTTTTGGTTGCAAGATTACCCAGAAAAAGAAGACAAAATATTATTAGAGAATGGATTCCGATTTGGATTTTCTCTGCATTACACAGGGCCGCATAAACCTGTTAATGCCCCAAACTTAAAATCACTTCACCTAGCGGAGGATTTGGTGGCTAAGAAAATTGACAAAGAAATAAAGTTAGGTAGGGTAGCTGGCCCATTTAGTGAGCGTCCGATTCCGACTTTAAGGATATCCCCTATAGGTTTAATACCTAAGAAAACTCCTGGGGAGTATAGGCTTATTCAACACCTCTCTTATCCAAAAGGTTCTGGAACATCAGTCAATGATAATATAGCCCCATCCCTTTGTTCAGTGTCCTACTCTAAAGTGGATGATGCAGTGAGAATTATTCAGACCCTGGGTAGGGGGGCATTAATGGCCAAAGCTGATGTCAAGTCTGCTTTCTATTTACTACCAGTCCATCCAGATGATTTTGATCAATTAGGTTTCATGTTTCAGGGCCTATATTTCGTCTCAAAAGTTTTACCTATGGGATGTTCGATCTCATGTGCTACCTTTGAACGGTTTAGCACTTTTATTGAGTGGTGTGTTAAGAAGGTGACAGGCCTTGATACAATGGAGCACTATATTGATGATTTTTTCATGGCCGGAGAAGCGGGCTCCAGGAACTGTGATTATTTAGTGCAAACATTAGAGGCAGTATGTCATGATATAGGGGTACCCCTTGCCGACAAAAAAAAAAAAAAAAAAATGTAGGGCCGTGCACATGTCTGCCATATTTGGGCCTGGAGTTGGACTCCAATGAAATGGTGGTAAGAATTCCACAAGACAAATTATCCGAACTCCGTAACCGTTTGATCCAAGCCCATAGCTGCCAAAAAATACAGCTACGGGAGCTTCAGTCACTTATAGGCCTACTGAATTTCACTTGTCGTGCCATTGTGCCAGGTAGAGCTTTTTGTAGGCGCCTAATAGACGCTACTATAGGGGTGGTAAAACCACATCACATTAGGGTCACTTCTGAGATAAAAGCTGATTTGATAACCTGGTTGACCTTTCTTGAGCTGTATAATGGGAGGAGTGTTTTTATTGATCAGTTTTGGTTGTCCAACAATAACCTTGAGTTGTATACCGATGCAGCCGGTAGTCATGGGATGGGGGCCTATTTTGATGGTCACTGGGCATACAGCTCTTGGCCTGAGAGCTGGCATAGTTCGGGAATTACGAAAGATATCACATTCCTTGAGCTATTCCCTATTGTGGTTGCAGTTGTGCTCTGGGCGGATCAATTCCAGAATAAGAAAATTATTTTCAATTCCGATAACATGGCAGTTGTAGAAATTGTGAATAAACAGTCGAGTAAGTCCCCGAGAGTTATGAAGTTGGTTCGCCGGCTGGTGCTAGCATGTTTAAAGCACAACATTCTCTTTAAAACGCGTCATGTTGAAGGCATCAATAATCAGATTCCTGATTCAATATCCCGTTTTCAGTGGCCCCGTTTCCGTCAACTGGCTCCACGGGCAGACGCAGAACCAACCCTCATCCCCGAGTGGCTCTGGAGAATTTAGACGAAGAAACCAATAAATTAGTACAGAATTCACTGGCTCCGCGTACGTGGGCTGCATATGAAGCTGGAGTTACCTCCCTTCATCATTTTCGTGAATACATGAATATCGCCCAGTTATGGCCAGTGCCTGTTAATGTGATTATGCAATATATTGCCTATTTGTCGCAGCAGAAATATTCACCTGCCACGGCCAGTACATACCTCGCTGGTATCTCGTACAGACATAAATTCCTGCACTTAACTGATCCTACGCAAGATTTCATTGTCAGGAAGATGGATGGCTTCAGGCGTGCTGGTGCCCAGCATGACATTCGATTGCCCATTACTTTGCCACTTCTAACTGCTATTTTAAATGCTCTCCCACATGTATGTAAATCTAGCTACGAAGCCCGGTTGTTCCAGGCAGCATATCTGTTGGCGTTCTGTGGATTTCTGCGAGTCGGAGAATTAACTTCCGACAATAAATCAAGGCA